>JBBMKA010075232.1:0-15161 GCA_037833695.1 Sechiopsis laciniata | reverse complement strand
AATAATTTCGAAGACATAGTTCTATCCCATATAACCACATATCCTAAAATATATGATCCATCTTGAGGCCATAGTTTGTTTCCTACACCACATAATGTTAAAAATAACAAATGATATATACCAAGTATAAACAAAAAGGCATAATCATTTTATAAAACATATATCCACTTAACTATTGTTTTTATTTATTTTTTTGACTCACCAACAACCTAACCTATGAAGTGATGTTATGGAAGAGAGGGAAAAAAGTGACCTAAGCTTAAATTTCGAAAAGAAAATAATGTGTTCTACTTCTAATTACTTTTAAAATAAATAAAACAAATAAAAGGTTATTAATTTAATATATAAGTGATATGTCTGGTTAAGGAGACAGACTAGAAATCTGTTCTACTTTTAAGACTAAAAATTAAGTTTCTTGAGTTATTGTTATGTTTTTTTTTTTTTTTTTTTTTTCTTCACTTTTTCTTCTTCGTAACCCTTCAACTCCAACAACAAAAAACTAAATTCGAGCACCCTTCAACCACTAAAGTTTTTGACGAAAGAGAAAAAAATTAAAGAGACGAGAAACTTAGAAACGAAAGGTTTAATTTTTATTTAGAGAGTGATGGTGACGACGAGGCGTCGGAGCACGGCGGGGCACTGTGTCTATGAATGAGTTCACGGGCCAAGGCTTGAAGGTCGCCCTCTCCAGGTTCGGCAAACTGGCGGTGGTCGAGACGCTGCAGTTGCATGGCCCATGCAGGCTGAGTCGGCATTGGGTCAAAGAGTGACGACAAGTCGTAAGTGGCCGGTAAGGAGGAGGCTGACGCCGGTTCTGAAATCGACAACGGCGGTTGCGACGGCAGCTCCTGTGTTGGTAGATGGCCTTGAAGGTACGACAGCTCGGCTTGTAAATTCACCACCTACAAAGTTTTTTTTTTTTTTTTTTTTAACATATTAACCTTATAAATAAATCTTAAGGAACTAAACAAAATTTTGCTACTCAAATTTATAAATATTTATTGAGTTTCTAATGTGATTTCCTTTTCCGATTGCCTACCGAATTTTAAGTGTATTTTCACCTTAGATTTAGTTCTACTATTTCTCACAAAATATTATATTATTAGTTAATGTGGACATCGAACTTCCATCTCAAAATCAATTAGTAGTGATAGGAGTAATTTACACTTCTTATATACTTCAACATATATATGATGGGTAAAAATTAAGATAGGTTTAAACATAAATTCTATTTCAAAAAAAAAAAAATTGTTTAACTAAAAAAAACCTTACCAACTCTTATAAACCATAAACAGAATTATAAATCTATTAATAAATTTAAAATAAATTATTTAGTTTTTTTTAAAGAAATAATACTTATTAACAACTTTGTATGCGTCGGACATACAAAGATTATCGGAAGGATCTTCCATTGGTAATAATTTGTTGATCATAGTAGATGGGCTTTTTACACCATAAAGTAACTATAATTATTTAGTTAATCAAACTACAAAAGATAGTAAAACAAAATGAAATAATAATAATATATATATATATTTTTTGAAACTGGGGAATTTGAGCTTCGCTCCACTATACCCGGGGTAACCACGTCCGTCACTAGGCCAGGTACTGGAAGACATCGAAAGAATGAAGACACGAGAGATATCTACAATCCATGGTGGCTTAATTGGTCAAAGAGGGTCTTGTAGTGCATAAGGTGCTGAGTTCAATCAATGGTGGCCACCTACCTAGAAATTAATTTCCTACGAATTTCCTTGACATCCAAATGTTGTAGGGTTAGGCGGTATACCCGTGACATTAGTCGAGGTGCACAAAAGCTGGCCCGGACAGTCACGGATATAAAAAAAAAAAAAATCTCCATCTCTTGGAGACAATAATAATATAACAATGTTGAGGAGTAAATTCGTACTTAGCTTTATTCATTGAGCAAGGTCTCTTATATAGAGGAAAAGAGCAAAGGGAATACAAAACTAACTATAAACAAACTCAATAATGGTCCAACAGAATGCAGGTAAAGCAAGCAAAGAAATGAAAATAGAAAAAGGTTACTACAGTAGAAATAATGTCTAATGTATCTGATATACCCCCTCAAGATGGACAATCATGGAGGTTGAGAACACCCATCTTGATGTGGAGCATGGGGTTTTGACATAAATTGGCTAAGCTTGTGTACTACGAAACAAATATCAGGTCTTGTGATTTGTAAGTAGAGCAATTTGCCAACTAACCTCCTATACTCAGAAGATTGTTTGTTGTCTAGCAATTGTCCAATAGCAGAAAGCTTCACATTAGGCATCATGAGACTAGATGAGGTTTTGGCAGCCAACATTCCATAATCTTCTAGCATTTGAAGACAATACTTTCGTTGTGAAAGATAAAGACCTGTCTTAGAGCATGAAATTTCTAATCCCAAAAAGTACTTAGCATTCCCTAAGTCTTTGAACATGAAGTTGGATTTTAACAAATCTTGCACCTGCTTAACGTAAGCGGGAGATGGACCTGTGATAAGTATGTCATCCACATAATCCAAAATGGCTACAAAACTTTCACCGTTTCCTTTAACAAAGAGCGAGTAATCGGATTTCGATTGAGAAAACCCATTTTGGAGAAGAACTAAGGACAATTTAGAGAACCATTGTCGAAACGCTTGTTTAAGCCCATAAATGGATTTGTGCAACTTACACACAAGTGGTTGAGAGCTGGCATCTTGTTTATCTTGATAGTACCCTTTTGGCATAGCCATATATACTTGCTCAAACAAGTCTCCGTTAAGGAACGCATTATTTACATCCATTTGAGAAAGAGGCCAATTGTAGGAAGCTGCAAGAGATAAAAGTATCTTCACAGTCACAATTTTGGCAACGAGCGAAAAGGTATCTAAAAAATCATTGTCTTCTTGTTGATTATAACCTTTCGCAACTAATCGAGCTTTATAGCAATCTACAGAGCCATCAACCTTGTGTTTCACTTTATAAACCCATTTGCTGCCAACAATATGATGTCCTTTAGGCAAGGGAACAAGGCTCCAAGTGGAAGTTCTTTCCATAGCACTAATTTCCTTATCCATGGTTTCTTTCCAACGCTGATGTTTTATTACCTGATGATAAATTGAGGGTTCAAAGCTGATGGTCACGTTCATGATAAAGTGTTGATGAGCTTTTGAAAATTTATTATATGACAAGAAATTCTATATTGGAAAGTGGCAAGCAGAAGATCTTGTAGCAGTAGAGTCTAATAAAAGACTGCAATGGTAATCTTTTAAAAAAGGAGGATTGTGAGCTCTAGTTGATCGTTTAGAGCTGACTGTAGGCAAAGGATCAGACCTTAAATCTTGAGGCAGTGGATCAATCTGATTGACTGGGTTTACATAAGAGCTCTCAATGCCCTGAGATGTTTCAATATTGGCTTCTGCATAATTCTGAAGCTCAACTGGATGCTCAGTATGAGCAATGTTATTCTCAAAATCTTCATTTACTAAATTTTCAGAACAAGCAATACTATTTTGTGGTTCAATACCAAAGTTAGAACTGTTAGTGTGACTGCAAGGTTCGGTATTATCAACTAGAGGCTCAGAATCACCATTATTCAAACGACCAACATCTTGTTTTTGAAAACTAGTGGAGTGCGTGAGAGTATTTAGTGTTAAAAATTCACTGCCTATTGGACAAGGGAGAACAGTGTCCGAAAACGCATCAATTACATTTTTTGTATGTAAAGATTTATCTTTGAAGGGAAACTGATTTTCAACAAATACTACATCTCGAGAAATGACAAATGACTGTTTCTTTAAGTCGAAGACTTTGTAGCCTTTCATTCCAACTGAATAACCAACAAAAACACAAATTTTTGCTCGAGGGTCAAATTTAGTTCTTTGAGCTTGCAACGTTGAAACATAACACTTGCATCCAAAGGCCCTTAGTATAGAGTAATCAACTTTTTCCTTGTGCAAAATTGAAAAAGGTGTTTTCATTATGAAGCAAGGGCATTGGAACTCGGTTGACTATATAAGTGGCAGTGAGTATACATTGATCCCAAAAAGTCAAAGGAACATGAGACCGGAAGTAAAGGGCGCGTGCTACATTCAAAAGATGTTGGTGCTTACGTTCAACAATGGAGTTTTGTTGTGGGATTCAACATAAGAGAATTGATGCATAGTTCCTGTAGAGGCAAAAAAGTTTTCAAAGCGTAATTCAGGTGCATTGTCTGAACGGAAGACTTTAATGGTCTTTTTAAAATGAGCTTCTACAAGTTTAAAAAATCTTGGTACTATCGTAAGAACATCGGCCTTTGAACGCATCAAATAAACCCAGGTGCATCTAGAGCAATCATCTACAATAGTTAAAAAGAATCTAAAAGCACTTGTAGAAGATACCCTTATAGGACCCCAAACATCACAGTGAATTAAGTCAAACACTTCAGAAGCTACTTTATTATGAAAAGGGAACACAAGACGTCTCTGTTTAGCAAGAGGACATATGTCACAAGTATTATTAGAAATAGAGCCTAAATGTAACTCTTCTTTCATACATTGCAGCCTCTTATTAGAAAGATGTCTTAATCTAATATGCCATAAATCTGCACTAACAGCACATGATAAGGCTTGTTCGTTGCCATGATCCGAGAGGCATGATGGAGTAGCTTTAAATTGAGCAAATTCGTTAGATGCCATGAAAATGTACAGCCCATTAGAAGTGCTAGCCTTGCCAATCATCCTCAATGATGCCCTTTCCTGAATAATACATTCGGATCCAAGAAATTTGACAGAGACATCGTTATCTTTCAACAAGCAGCTGACTGATATTAGATTAAAGGTAAACTCCGGGACAAACAAAACATCCTTCAAAGTTAGTTTTTTAGATAGAACTATATCACCAATATATTCAATAACTACTCGATAAGAGGTAGGTAAAATAACAAACATATCTTTAACTTTCTTCAAGCAACTAAAAGACTTATAACAGTGACAAATGTGCCTTGAAGAACCAGAATCAACAATCCAAGTTCCAGGATTAATTTCTAAAGAGGAAGAAGCAGAGTAATACCTGCAATGTGCACCATGGCACTGATGTGATCAGCCTTCTTTTCTTGTACATGGTTGCCAAGGAGGTTCATCAACATAGACTGTTGGGAACTACTAAAGCTGGAGAAAAAATCTGGATTTTGAGCCACCGAATTTGAACTGGCAAGAAATGAAGCTTTGGATGATGTTCCACTCTCAAAGGAGTCGTTGCCTTTATAGTTTCAGGGCTTATACCCTAGAAGGTATCCACGTAGCTTGTAGCATTTCTCTTTGGTGTGTCCCTTATAACCACAGTGGGTGCATTTTGTATTATTACGCCGTGGCTGATTTCTTGGTCCGCAATCTTCATAGTTCTTGTAATCAACGGCAAGTAACGCAATGAGATCCATTGCTTGAGCGGAGGCGCCAGTGATTCTTTGGCGTTCTTCTTGAATTACTAACGAGAAAACCTTGCTAATTGAAGGCATTGGGTCCATTAACAAGATTTGCTATCTTCTAGCAGCATGAGAGTCGTTTAAACCCATGAGAAATATCATGACATACTCAGAATTTAGATGATCTAGAGTCGATTTGAAGCCTCTACACGTACAACCATTTTCAGGTCGAAAATCAACCAAATATTGCCAAATAGTTTTGATTTTAGTAAAGTAAACTTCGACAGAGGACGAACCTTGAATGGTAATGACAAGCTCTTTTTGAAGTTGAAAAATTCTGGGGCCATTACTTTCTTTGAATCTTTCAGATAGTTCATCCCAAATTTCTTTAACACTCTCATTGTAAACAATGCTTGCCGCAATCTCCTTTGACACTGAGTTCATGAGCCAAGAACATATGATGTCGTTGTTGCATTTCCAAGAAATGGCTAATTTCGGATTTGACGACTTCTTGACTTCTCCGGTGACGAACCCTCCTTTGTTTTTCCCAGAAAGCGCAATTTTCATCGCCCTTTTCCATGATATGTAGTTTGCTGCACCAGTGAGGGGTTGAGTTACCAGGCTTGTAATCGAATTGAAAGAGGGATGAAGGAGAAAGGGATTTGTCTGGGCTTCAATGCTTGCAGATTCTTCTGTGCTGAGTTCTGGCGATTCGGCCCTGGCTGAAGGTAAGATGCGATAGCGGAAAAAAACGGAAGCGCTATGTGTGCTCTGATACCAAAAAAATGTTGAGGAGTAAATTCGTACTTAGCTTTATTGATTGAGCAACTTCTCTTATATAGAGGAGAAGAGCAAAGGGAATACAAAACTAACTAGTGGTCCAACAGAATGCAGGTAAAGCAAGCAAAGAAATGAAAATAGAAAACGGAAAAAGGTTTTACTACAGTAGAAGTAATGTCTAATGTATCTGATATAATATAAAATATAATGGGCGATAGAATAAGTGTTAACTTTTTCAAGTTTTTTTTTGAAATAAAGCCTAATGTCACAAGTGAGTCTCGAACTCGAAATCTTGAAGTTAAAAGATACATAGTTTTAGTGTTTGTTTAGAACCAAGTGTAGAATATCATAAGACTCGAAGTTTTCATTGTTGTTCGAGCTAAAATAATTGTTTTAAAATTGGAAATTAGAAAGTATTGAGTTTTTTTTTTTTAGATCAGTATTAAAATTAGTTTTCGTCTTCATATTTTGTACTATTTTCTCAAACAAGCATTTACTAACCATACTCTTAATAGTACAAAGATATTAACGTAGTAGGGAGTTTTTTTTTTTTTTTTTTCTTACGTAGTATGGGTTGCCATATGGAAGTATACATATATAGATAAAGAAATAAAGTAAAAATGTTACAGACTATAGATTAGATATTCTTGTAAAATAAGAAGAAAAGAACGAATTAATTATCTTTATTAAAACAATATTACCCATCGGTTATAATAAGAGTTGACACAAACACAAGCCATTGGTTTTATATAATCTTCACTGCACTCGTACATTTGAGATTCACTATTTAAACTTTTTTTGTTATAAAATAATTTGATGTTTAAATATTGTTTATTATATAACTTCTGAAATTGTGCTCATAATCCAATTTCATAAAATAATAGTAAATTTATGTATATTTGAAAACATTTGTATACATAATATCATTTAAAAACGGTATTATTAATATTCATTATATAATATTATTTTATTACTAATACATTATTTTGTATTATTAATACATTATTACATGTTCTTAGTATAGTATTGTCTATTAATATAGTATTATTATTAATAATATCGTATGTTGGAATCCATATAGTTCTATATATATATATATATATATGGCTTTTGTTTTTTAGTTTTGATTAATTTTTTTTATAATAGTAACTGAGTCTGTTGGAAATTAATTGTTAGATATGTTGTAATCATATATTGAACCTATCACACCTTAATTTACAAAGATCCTTTTAACCACTAAGTCATTTCATGATAGTTATAGATTTCAGTAAATTACTAAAAGACAGATAATAATCAAAGCTATAGATTTCAGTAAAATCACTAGGGAGTAAAAAACAAAACAGCCACCCAAATTAAATTTACTACCTTTATTTTTTTCACACAAGGCCACTACCCTAGTATTTAAGGGCATAACAGCCCTAGATCTCTAAAACCCATCTTAAGTTGCCTGATTTGGTTGTTTGTTTCAAAATCAAAACAGAACCCCATTTTTTAAAACAGTTCACACTTGCAAATAGCTTTAAAAACTAGCATTTGTTTGAAAGAAGTAAAATTCCCTAAGGAAGAATAGAAGACAAAACAATTAATTTCCTTTAAAATCAAGGGGAAAAAGAAGAAGAAAAGTTGATAAGGTAAAATACATAGTTAACACCAACATAAATAGCTTAGTGAATTGAAATCGAAATCAAAATCGGAACCGAGATCGAAAAAAATAGGATTAGATGATTACTTCTATTTAGCAAAATTTGGGAAGGATGAAAAAAAAGTATTATTAATGGTTGAAAACACGGAGGACGTCAGATTTTTGGAAAAAATTGTGTTCATAAAAAATTGACACTTACAAAGTATCAAGTATTTTTAATAAAACTCTTCTCAACTTTGTTATGAGTTCGAGCTAAAAAAGTGGATGATTTTACATGTTATATTTTAAAAACTATAAAATAAATAAAAAGAAAATAATTGAAAAGTCGCATATTAGAAGGAGACGGTCTTAGGGTTTCTATCTCTCTACCAGCCACCACTAACTTGTCTCTGTTGGCACTATTTTTTCTACTTGAATCTGGAGACATTTTAATCCTTTTGCTCAGATTTAGGGTTCATCTCGTTCAATTTCACTCTGTTCATCTCGTTCGAGAAATTTTCTTCTAGACTTTAATGGGTTTTGTTGATTTTTGACAAGTTCTTTCTCTCAGAAGGGATTAAGGCTAGGGTTTAAGCACGTATGGCTTTGAAACTCTTTTCCTTGAATTTGTCTCCAAACTTTCTCAACACAGGGATTTTTGGGGTAAATTTGCTCATTCATTTATTATCTTCGCCATTCCTTTTTTTCCCTTAAATTTTTTTCTTCTTCTTTTGCTCTATTTTATATACTGAAGTTGTTTTCTCTATCTTGTGATGGAACTTGATTGTTGAATGACATTTGGAGCGTTGGATGTATTTGTGAGGCGTGTTTTGATTTGATTTTCTTTGTTTTTGTTTAACTTTCTCGTTTCTGTTTGTTAGTTTCCCAGGAACGAAGGTGAAGCCTGGAAAGCCCTTTACTCAAAAGTTTGGTAATTTTCTCGTTCAAGACATTGTATGACCTTCAAGTTCAATCTGTTCATCTCGTTCGACTCATATTTTAATTTCACAATCATAATTAGGGTTAACGTTATATATACTTATTAATCTCTTTTACCTCTAATCTTTCTCGTTCTCTCTATTTTAAATTTTTCTTCCAACTTAATGACAATTTAGTCAGAGTGAAATATAGATCAAAGAAGGGCATTTAAGAAGGCATATTCGGTGAAGAAGATGTGTTGTTGAAGGACATGGGAAGAGTAGAAAGTCATAAATGCTCCCACCACACACAAAAGTGAGTAGTGGAGTCTCTTTTTTAAACTTGGAATTGTTGATTTTGCCAGACTTTGCACATACTATTTCATTTGCTATCGAGTTTGGAATGTTTGACTTTGTATATACATATATGTCATCAAGTTTAAATTTATGTGATTAATATATATGGTAAGAGTTTAGGAAAATTCTAGTATGAGAATTAGAACACCTTTGAGAAGATGGTTTAAATTTGTTCTTGCTATTGTTATCCTTAAGTAGCTAGAAGATGATTTAGAATTTATTTAACTTCAAAATTTTAATTTAAGATTACAAGAAGTCAATAGCTTTTAGTGTCTTTGTGTGTTAGTTGTTCATTCTTTCTAACATATAAGGTACTCATCTTTTTGGCTAATTTATTATTAGCTTTATGAGGTTGTAGAATGAACAAATTCACACTTGAAGTTTCCATCGTTGCTCTGGTTTGACACATGCAAGTTCATAATCCTCAACATTTTCCAACTTTTATGAAAGTGCTCACCAAGAGGAAATGGTAAGGTTTTCAAACCATCATCATTCATTTATTCTGAAGGAATTTCACATGAAACTAGATCTTATAGGGAAATAATTGGCTTGGTTAGTTGTGCTACAAGCATTTCCATATCGATAGATATTTTACAATGTTGTCCAATAATTTTGATATTTAACACTAAAACATGACATCTTTTAGGCATTTGCCTTGAATTCATTGCCTCCAACCAATGATGAAGTTAAAGCAGGGGCTGATTGGATGAAACTTTATCTTTGTGGACCTCCTTGAATCTACAAGCCTTGAAAATGCAACAATTTGTAAGATCCTCTCCTTGAATCTCCAAAGATTTGGTTTTCATGTTTTGGAATTGCAATTGAAGTAGACAGATCAAATTTTCATGTTTTGGATTTAGTTTTCATGCTGGATCTTGGTTCACTTGAGATTTTTCATGTGTTTACCATTGCGATTTTAAGGGTAATGAGTTAGTGTAGATGCAGTTTGAGGAGAAACATGGCCCTTGATACTTTTCATGTATTTACCATTAAAATTTTGAGAGTAATGAATTATTGTTGAGTCCGTTTTAAGGAGAACCATGGCCATTTATTACAATTTTTAGTGAGAAACCAAATTCTCATGAAGACAAATGAAATAACACAATCAAACAATATAATTAGTCACAGACTCGCAATATCTTCTGTTCTTGAAGTTCTTGAAAAAATGCTAAGGACATAGATTAAGTTGTTGTGTGAGTATATAGTCAATTCACTTTGTTGTTTCTTTGGTTTAATTAGAATATGGGTTCTATAATTTGTTGAGAAATTATTTATCAAGGTTAGATATATGAATCAAGTTCCCGATTCTACTTCAACTTTCCCTTGTTGATACGTAGATTTTTCCTTCACTTTTGTTCCTTTTTCTTTTTTTCATATTCTATGCCTACTTTTTTTTTTCTCTCATATTGGTATCTATGAGGTTGCTTTATATAAGTAGAATTCTATTTAACTGAGTACCACTTTTGGTACAGAGTAGTAAAGTGCAATGGCTGATGAAGAGCAAAATGGGTAATGGAGAAGTTTAGGAGTATTTTTAACAAATCAATGTTGTGTTGTTTCTATAAATTCAAATGTATGTGACTGTGTTTTAGCCATGTCTACTAAGTTGTTAGTGGGCATCTATATGATTTGTTTCCAGAGAGACTGGAGCTTTATGTTCAAGGGAAGAAACTTTCTACCAAGTTGACTGGAGCTAGTATAATTGGGATGTCAATAACTGGTTTTCATCTTGACCGTGTTTTAGTGTTGCTATTAACTCCCATCATGCCTTAAAAGTATGCATTCAAAGTGGCTTGAATGTATGTGTCAGTGGAATTTTCTTATTTAGCCAAAATGATCATTGTAGCTCAACCCAGGGTTTGAAATCATAATGCTTACTGATTTTTTTTATTATTATTTTTTATTGTAGCTCTTAATTTCTTTTGTATATTTTTTCAGGTTCAACTACCATTATAAAATATTTTTGGCTTTTAAGGCAAGGTTCATGGATTCCATGTTCATGCTCTTTGGGACACCACCACCCACGGTACCAATTCTTCAGACTCGATAATGATAATGAGCATGGAGTTAGAGTTTTACTTTTGTTTTTACTCCTTTCTTTATATCATGCTTTTTCTTTATTCTTTTTTTAAATTAAAAAGGAAATCCACATTTGTTCTACTATTAAGCTAGTTATGATAGATGGGGCATTCACCATTTACTTTCTTTGGTTTTTTTGGTACGAAGCTTACTCCTTTTGGTCGCATTATTAAGGAGTTTATTAGATTCACTCTTTTTAATTTTTTGTTTATCTAAGATTATTGGCTTGGTTTGTAGCGATTACTGGCTACGAAATCATGTGAATGTTTCTATAGATCATTAATTATTACTTATACTTTCGTTAGTTTATATTGAATTGTATTTATGTGGTATCTGATATTTGAATGTTCCTTTAGTCTCAGATATTGTCAATGTGATTGGAAATGCTTTGAAGATAGATATGTTTGTTGCATAATTCTTAACATGTAAAGAGAATGCAACCATTGGATTCCTAACTGCTATATAGAGGTGGATCAACCCAATAAAGAAGTCACATCTTGGTCTTGGTGTAACCATGAATATTTTCTATGTATATTACATATTTGGGAATAGTGATATTGATCTCATGAACAATATATATAGTTTCTTTTTTTTTTTTTTTTTTTTTTTTTTTTTTTTTTTTTTTCATTTAACAACATTTAGGATTATGCATAAAGTACTATTTTGATTCATACTTATTTACGAATGAATGTTATGAAAATAGTTTTTTTTTTTTTTTTAATTTTTTTTATATTGGATCAGATTTAAATACTATTTAATTTTAATAGTTGTATGTGCAATTATAGGTACAAATAAGAAAAATTGTTGACAATAGATATTTATCAAACAATCGGAGTTATATAATTAAATGAAAAGTCACGTTTACATATTTAGTGATTACAAAAAAATGTCGATATAAATTCTTTAATGATAAAGTTTAGGTATCACAGATAAAATATTAATGATCAATTTTATATATCATCTATTATTCTTATGTGACAACAAATTAATATCATCAAAGAAGAATCTATGATTGTAGAAAAACATCATCTAATGAGTTTCAATGATACTTCTTAAGAAGTGTCATCTAAAAAGAATAGATGATGTGAGATACAATGATTGTAGGAAAATATCATCTAAAGAGTTTCAATAATACTTCTAAAAAAGTATCATCTAAAGAGAATAGATGATGTGCGATACAATGATTGTAAAAAAGTATCATCTATAGCGTTTGTGATACGTTTTTAAAATCATCATATAACAATTTTGTAGTAGCGTTCTTCTACTTACCTGTTGTTGAAGAGCGAAGATATGAGCGATGCAACTGTAGATGGGGTCTCAGAGGCGAGATTGAGCCTCGTAGCAAATCGTGACAACAGTGTCGAGACGCTTGTGGACAGGAATATGAAGGAGGAGCTTCGAGACGTTGCTGGCTCCGAAAACCTTGTGCACTGCGGCGAAGTGGGCACCGCCTTGATCGGAGTAGAAATAAGGAGCGAATATGCACTATTATAGCAACATTTTAATGGCGTGTTATTTATTATAAATAATCATAATAATAATAATAATAATAATAATAATAATAATAATAATAATAATAATAATAATAATAAACTTTTTTTTAAATGTAATAATAATAAACATTAGTGGTGGTTTCGAACGAGTAATTTTTTTTATGTTAAAGGTCTAACTCTATTCCTTTTGGCATCCTTGTGAAATAGTTCAATATATTATTTATTAAAATGTCAAAATTGTGAATTAAATTAGTTGCTACTAGTGATCCAGATAGAGTATAAGTAACTTCATTAGTTGCTACGGATGTAATGGCACTTTTTTTTATTTCTTTGAATACGGGTAATTTCAACCTTTTGCATAAATTGGGGTAGCATTGCAATTAGGGTTGTAAATGAGGGCATAGAGGAAATTTTGGCTTAAGTATATAAGCCTAAGTGTGGATACCTAGGTTGTGGAAAATTGGAATTGAGCACCTAGAGTTTCATGTATTGTCCGAGAAGTTTAGGGTCGCATACGTTGAAGCTGAGTCGTTCCTTCATGAAGCCTTCAGAGGGAGTAGATTCATCAATTGTCAACTTGAACAAGCTGAAGGTCGGGTTGATCGAAAGCTGAGCCCGTTCCCCAGCGAGCCGAATTGCATGTCTGTTTTCTCAGCCAGCACACATGACACAGCACTGCCCCTTGCACGTGCTTCTAAGTTAGGTTCCCATGCGACGCCATCTTTGATACACGCGCCGTCGTGTGTCTTGCTAAAGCTTGATTTTTTTCCAGATTTGCACCTTTCGGTCCTGATCAAGATTTCAGCCCAGGGGCACCTAATAATCGAGTGACACTCACGCCAATTGAACTACTATATAGTTTTGTTAAAACAATCTTTATTTATTATATATATTTGGTTGGTTCGGTTATACCCGACACCAAATCTTCTAAAATTGAAATTGACAAAAAATATTCAATTTTTCTTATTTTAAAATCAACAACACACAAATTATTCGGTTCAGCTTGACTAGATAACAATTTTAATTGGTTTAGGCAGTTTGGGCGATTTTTTGATTTTGCCTTCACCTCTAGCGTTTGAGGTTTGGATTTGCGGATTGACTGTTGGGAGGTTTCAGTTGAATTTTTGTAGTATGAGTTAGTGTATTTCGGTCAAGGTAAAAGACTCTTGTCCACACTTGAGGCATGTGGTTAATACATATGTTTATTTGTATGTATCAGCTTACTCGTTCGATTGCAACATATAATATGATTCTATATCTTGTACTATTCGTATTGATAGTATGTAGCATGTCTACAATTTATTGTTACTTGGTCTTAGGGTGAGCATGACTAAATGTTGTGTTTCCCCTGTTGTATCTTACGTTTGCCTGATATGGTCATGTTGCATGATAATTCATAGTCTTAGTTGTGGACTTGTATGTGTTTGAGCACGTCTCGATGCCTTGGTTAGGCCTGACTGAGTCCCGAGACAGATAAAAGGATACTTGTAAAGTGGGTGTGGACAGTGATATTCAGTCTCACACCCTAACTTGAGGTGTAATCTCTTGTAGTAAGACTTTCGTGGATGGTTGGCCAACCAGCCTCACTGTCCTACCGATCCCCCACCTCCCCTCTATGTAGTATGGGTTATAAGGCCTTTGAGTAGGTTACCCTAGATTACCCTAAAGTCAAAGGATGTTTTGCTTGCCAGATCCCTCACCCTGGAGTAAATTATCCGAATTTGGTAAGTCAAAGAACTTTTGTAGACTCTAATATCTTTAATTCTCCACTTTATTTACTTGCTATGCATTCTTGATTTATGTGTAATCTCTAATATAATTGTCTAACAAAAGTTGAAACCTTTGCATAATGGAGTATATCCTTTTATGATCAAATATGTTTTACGATAATTGTGAAATACGGACAACAACATTCAACTTTATTTCCAATGTAACTTGTTAAATACATGCATTAATAACTTGTATTAATTAAGGATAGGTCCTAAGCATTTATAACATTATGTATTTTATATAGTTCTTAATAAAACTATTTCTCTGTATGTGGACACATACGTAGATTACATAGTGAACCACCATAATTCTTTATACTAACTTTTCTTGTTATTTTGATTTTGCTAGCCAGTATTTCATCACGTTTCATAAAAAAAATGTGAACATAATAAAACTTCGACCATTACGATAGTTGTTTAATATTTCGCAGAATAACCAAGCCAATACATAACTTTAAGTAGATTCGCAATCCCAAGCTTAGAAAAACTAGTCATATCAAACTAGTTTTTCTCCCTTTTATTTCCTTGCATTATATATATATAATGCATTAAGCTAGTTTAGATAACCCTTCTCTTTGCAGCTTTGGATTGCTCCATCAAACATTTCATCAAGTCCATACTTATATTCAAAACCCGTGTCCAAAAGCTTCTTCGACGAGGCCCTAGTTAGTACATAGCCTTTGACATCTTTCAATGACCTGCATCCAAAACATAACAAACACAAAGCCTCTATTTGGATCCCCTTCAACTT
>JBBMKA010075221.1:0-15167 GCA_037833695.1 Sechiopsis laciniata | reverse complement strand
GGGGCCTAGGGACATACTACGCCAGTCCAGGTACGCATGCCTAATGACTCAGAAGCGGTGTCACTGATCTACAGTAGTGCGAGACCCTCGGCACTAAACTTTAACAGCCTGAATACCACCGACGCCTAAAGCTAAGAACCGGCCAAGGCAAGCTTACACCGTTGGTAGGGTTCCACTCTAGCAGGCTACAGACTAGGCTTATGCCGGTGTGGTAGCTACTCCACACCCGGCTGCTGGAGGTAAGGAATCTATTCTCACAGCCCGACCAGTGGGGACACGTACGTTGGTCCACTCTCAGCCTCTAGATGATGACAACCTAGTAAGTTCTATCTAAGAATCCCAACCCTGTTTCTTATCATACAAACGTGCTAAAAAATAAATAATCTAGCATGGTACTACAAGATTAAAACAGGAATCAAGCATGCTGGAAGAACAACCTAGCATGGCACTAACATGTGAAAATAGGAGTCAAACATGCTAGCAGAATAGATCAGCATAAAGTTCCTATCCACTAAACATGCTCATAACAGTATAACTAGCATACAGGAAAGCAATCAGAGAAGTCTCGCAGGGTCCACACAACCTCGGCAAGAAATCCTTACCTGGAAAAAACAGAAAAGCAGAACATTTAAAATGCTTCTTGAGCTACAGATCCAACAACCTAGCAAATATAAATATAAACACGAATTAAATACTACTCGAACAGCTGCACCAACGAAATAACCAACACACGCTCGGGAAAGGAATTACCCTAAACCGAACACTAGGCAGCTCGGTAGCAAGGCTCTCGACGAAGGACAGCCTCAGCAAGGGCTTTCGGCGAAGGCACGGGCGAGGGTCATCGCCGCAGAGCGTGTGCGGTAGGGGGCAAAGCTTGGCAATCGAGGCGAGGGCGACGTGCGGCTGTGGGGCTCGGACGATGGGTCTCGGCAGAGAGCTTAGGCGAGAGGTTTGGCTTGCGATAGAGATGAGAGTTTCTGCAATGGGAGAGGCAGAAGAAGAAGAGGAATGCATTTTAGAGAAAAGAAATAAGAAGTATGGTTAAATAAATCATCTCTCGGCAACAAGAAGGGCTTCACGGGATCGTGCCACGTGTCCTTAAGTGGTTTCAACTTCGAGTCCTGGAAAGGACACCTTTTAATAAATAATTTCTCATTTTTCTCATTTAATCAAACAAAGGCTCCAAACTTCTCAAATAGCAACACTAACCCTAGAAACCTGAAACCAAAGCAGAAACAAGAACTCAACAATTAACAAAAATAGTCCAGACACCTGGGATAATTACGAGACTGCCCCTAAAGGCAAAATTACCAAAATGCCCCCAGAGGCTCAAACTGCCCTAACGGCCCAACCGAACAACTGAAAAAGCAACCGAACATACCTAGAGAACCGGAATGGAAAACTGGGTCGTTACAGTATTCCCTCCTTTTAAGACTTTCATCCCTGAAAGTTCTAAGACTGAACCAACTCCGGGTAATGCATCCTCATCTCATCCTCTAACTCCCAAGTCGCTTCCTCTACCCTCTGATTTCTCCACTAGACTTTAACAAAGTTGATCTCCTGGTTACGCAACGTCTTGCGATCCTGAGCTAAAATCCGTACTGGTTTTTCCTCGAAACTCAAATCCTCGTTCAACTCTAACGGTTCAAAGTCAACCACATGCGAAGGATCTGCCACATATTGTCTTAACATAGAAACGTGAAAGACACTGTGCACTGCAGCCAAAGACGGGGGCAAAGCCAAACGATAGGCCACTAGACCGATCTGCTCAAGGATCTCAAAAGGCCCTACAAACCTGGGACTCAGCTTGCCCCGCTTACCAAACCTTAAGACTCAACGCATCGGTGCTACTTTTAGAAATACATGCTGGCCGACCTCAAACTCCAAATCTCTATGCCGAACATCGGCATAACTCTTCTGCCTACTCTGTGCCGTCAACATACGAGCCCTGATCTTCTGCACTGCGTTATTAGTCATCTGCAACAGCTCGGGCTCCAAAACATGTCTGTCTTCAACCTCTTTCCAGAACACTAGAGATCTGCACCGCTTACCATACAAAGCCTCAAATTGAGCCATCTGAATTGTCGACTGATAGCTGTTATTATAGGCAAACTCCATCAGATACAAGTACTGATCCCAACTGCCTGGAAAGTCCAAGACACAGGCTCGCAACTTATCCTCAAGAATCTGGTTCACCCTCTCTGTCTGACCATCTGTCTGAGGGTGAAAAGCAGTACTAAAGCTGCACTCAGTTCCCAAGCCCTTTTAGAGCGCTCTCTAGAAGCGAGAAGTGAATCGAGAGTCACAATCTGAAACAATCCTCACCCGCACCCCATGGCACTGAACGATCTGATCCAAAAATAGCAGTGCCCACTACTCCACGGTGTAATTAACTCTCCCGGGGATAAAGTGTGCACTCTTAGTCAGCTTGTCTACAACAACCCAGATCTGACTAAACCCTCTCGGTGTCCTCAGCAACCCCAAAATGAAATCCATCGAAATATCTTCCCACTTCCACTGGGGCACACTCAATGGTTGCAACAAACCTGTCGATTTCTATCTGGGAGCCTTCACTTGCTGACAAATGAGACATCGGCTAACAAACTCTGCAATGTTTCGCTTCATGCCAATCCACCAGAACGTCTACTCGAGATCCTGATACATCTTGGTACCTCCTGGGTGCCAAGAAAATGGGGAGATGTGAGCCTCACTGAGCAACTCGGCTCGTAAACTAGAGTCAGCTGGTACACATAACCAACCTCTATACCTCAAACCTCCGTTCGGTGCTAAAATGAAGT
Organism: Sechiopsis laciniata; assembly: GCA_037833695.1. Taxonomy (NCBI): domain Eukaryota; kingdom Viridiplantae; phylum Streptophyta; class Magnoliopsida; order Cucurbitales; family Cucurbitaceae; genus Sechiopsis; species Sechiopsis laciniata. Next base: position 12,369 of record JBBMKA010075221.1, on the reverse strand, counting down.
CAAAATCTCCATCCTCCCAAACTCTCACAATCAACCTGCTCAAATTGGGATCACTCAGCTGGCCATCGATGATCCTTTGCTTAATCGACGGCTGAACTGTCAACTAGGCTATCCTAGCGGTAACCTCTCCCAATAACACTACAATACCGGCTCGCTCAAACTCTTTCTGCAAATAAGTCTGGGAACTCAACAAAGCTGCAGAGTGTGACGTCTTCCTACTCAACGCATCAACCACAACATTGGCTTTTCTCGGGTGGTACAATATCTCACAATCGTAGTCCTTAACCAACTCGAGCCACCTCCTCTGTCTCATGTTTAACTCCTTCTGAGTGAAGAAGTACTTAAGGCTATGGTGATCTGTAAACATCTGAATCTTCTCACCATACAAGTAGTGCCTCCAAATTTTCAAAGCAAAAACCACGGCTACCAACTCCATGTCATGAGTAGGATAGTTCTTTTCATACGGCTTCAACTGTCAGGAAGCATAGGCAATCACCTTCCCATGCTACATCAGAACACAGCCTAAACCAAGCTTGGAAGCATCACTATACACTACGACACCACCTGTTCCCTCAAAAACTAACAATACTAGGTGTCAAACTGTGCTTCAAACAAGCAAAACTCTCTTCGCATCTGGCGTCCCAAACAAAGTCAACACCTTTCCTAGTCAGTCTGATAAAGGGTGTTGCCTTAGCGGAAAAGTCCTTGATAAATCTCCAGTAATAACCTGCTAGACCTAGAAAGCTGCGAATATCTGCGACTGTAGTCGGTCTGGCCCACGAACTTACTGCCTCAATCTTAGCGGGGTCCACTGCAATTCCATCTTTGGAGATAACATGTCCAAGGAAAGCCACTTACTCTAACCAGAATTCACACTTGGAGAACTTAGCATACAACTGGTTTTCTCTCAGAGCTGTCAAAACTTTTCTTAGGTGCGAAGAATGGTCCTCTCTCGTCCTTGAGTAAATCAATATGTCGTCTATGAACACAATGACAAAGCTATCCAAGAATGCCTTGAACACCCTATCCATCATGTCCATAACTGCTGCTGGGGCATTGGTCAGTCCGAACGACATGACCACAAACTCATAATGACCATACCTCGACCTAAACGCTGTCTTAGGGATATCAGCATCCCAAATCCTCAACTGATGGTACCCAGACCTCAGATCTATCTTGGAAAATACTGAAGCTCCTTGAAGCTGATCAAATAGGTCATCTACGTGCGGTAAAGGATACTTGTTCTTCACTGTGCCCTTGTTCAGCTCCCGGTAATCTATTCATAAGCGTATTGATCCGTCCTTTTTCTTCACAAATAAAATAAGTGCTCCTAATGGGGACACACTCGGCTGGATGAATCCTTGGTCAAGCATCTCTTGTAACTGTACTTTTAGTTCTCGCAACTCAGCTGGCGCCATTCGATACGGAGCTTTGGAGATAGGGAGAGTCACTGGCTCAAGCTCAATGGTAAAGTCCACCTCTCTCTATGGGGGTAAGCCCGGTAAATCCTCAGGGAAAACATCTATGAACTCCTGCACCACTGGTACCCGATCAACAGATAACGAAGCACTGCCTTCACTTGACAATCTTACTAAATAGCCCCAAGCTCCTTGAGCTAACAAACGACGGGCTTTCACTGCTGAAATCATCGACGGAAAAATTCCACTCTAGACATCGCAGAACTTGAAGCTCTGTCTCTTGGGCGGTCTAAATACGACTTCCTTCTGGCGGCAATCTAGCATTACATGGTTCTCAGCTAACAAATTCATACCAAGGATAACGTCAAAACCACTCATAGGCAGGACTATGAGGGTAGCTACTAAAAGCTCTTCGAATATCTGTATCCGACCACTTTTAACTTTCTCACTAGCTAACATACTTACTCTCGGAGGAGTTGCAACATACAGCTCAAACCCTAAAGGTTCGAGTTCCAAACAAGCTTGTCTAACAAATGAATCAGATGCAAACGAGTAGGTCTAGCCCGAATCAAACAATACAAATGCATAGTGATCTAAGACAAGCAGTGTACCTGCAACTGCAGCATCCATCCTTTCCACCTCATGGCGAGTCGTAGCAAAAACTTGGCCCTGCTACTAGGCCGGCCTGGCAACTGCTCTATCCTGAGGGCAAAATCTGGCCAAGTGCCCTTCCTTGCCACATCTGTAGCAAGCTCGGGGCGAAGCTCCATAAACTCCAAAGTGTGGTTTGCCACATCTGTTACACTGTTGCTGCACCTGACTACGCCCTGCTGGCGGTCCTGCTATCGGTGCTAGGGTCATCGCTAATCCCGACCTCGAGACTGGCCCTGACGACGATTCTACTGTCTACCTGAACGAGAACCACTAGAAGACTCAAACTTCCTCTTCTGACCAGAGTAATGCTCAACAGACTGGGTTGGTGCATCTAGGGCTTGCATCGGTGGGAACTTAGAATTATAAATGGTGGCCAACGCCATGGCTCTAGTATACGTCTCAGAAGCGAGTGCTCGCACATCTTGAGCAACCTCATTCCTCAACTCGCCAACAAACTTTTTAATCTTTACCTGGAAACAAACAGAAAAGCACAACAAGTAAAATGCTCCTTGAGCTGCAGATCCAACAACCTAACAGATATAAATATAAACACGAATTAAATACTACTCGAACAGCTGCACCAACGAAATAACCAACACACGCTAGAGAAAGGAAATTACCTTAAACCGAACACTAGGCAGCTCGGTAGCAAGCTCTCGGTGAAGGACAGCCTCGGCAAGGGCTTTCGGCGAAGACACGGGCGAGGGCAATCGCGGCTAAGCGTGTGCGGTGGGGGGCGAAGCTTGGCGAAGGTAAGGCGATCCAAAGTGCGCGGGAGATTGGCTGTGCGATCGCTGGGCGAACGGCCTAGCGTGCGTACGGCTGCGATGCCCAGGATGTCTTCGTGCGGAGCAGCTAAACACGACGATAGGCGTGCGCACGGACGCCGATGAGATCATGACAGGATACGATCACTGCACGTGTGCAAGAAGGCTCAGCTTGGGGATCGAGGCGAGGGCGACGTGGGGCTGAGGGGATCGGGTGATGGGTCTCGGCAAACAGCTTGGGCGAGAGGTTTGGCTTGTGATGGAGATGGAAGTTTTGGCAATGGGAGAGGGAGAAGAAGAAGAGGAATGCATTTTGGAGAAAAGAAATAAGAAGTGCGGCTAAATAAATCATCTCTCGGTAATAAGAAGGGCTTCACGGGATCGTGCCACGTGTCCTTAAGTAGTTTCGGCTTCGAGTCCTGGCGAGGACACCTTTTAACAAATAATTTCTCATTTTTCTCATTTAATCAAACAAAGCCTCCAAACTTCTCAAATAGCAACACTAACCCATGAAACTTGAAACCAAAGCAGAAACCCAAACTCAGCAATTAACAGAAATAGTCCAGACACCTGGGATAATTATGAGACTACCCCTGAAGGCAAAATTACCAAAATGCACCCAGAGGCTCAAACTGCCCTAACGGCCCAACCGAACAACTGAAAAAGCAACCGAACATACCTGAAGAACCAGAATGGAAAACTGGGCCATTACACAGTGGTTCTAGAAGTAAACCTTTATGCATCGTTGGCTAAGAAGAGATTCTAGCAGGATCGATGATGGCCTGGGGGATGTATTCGATATCCAGCACAAGTTAGGATAGGAGAGTTAGGCTGGAGCAGCCTCGCAATGCCTACTTGGGATGCAAGGCCAAATTGGGTTCACCAGTTTTATGCAAACCTAAACAAATAAAGGAAAATTTTCTCACAGGTAGAAGGATATGTGATAGACTGTGGATTTTCAGCCTTGAACGATATGTTCTGGCTTCCTGATGACATTGGATCAGAGTGTCAAAAGCTTCTTAAGAAGCCAACTAAGAAGCAGTTGTAGGATTGAGCGAAAATAATTAGAATAAAAGGCGTCAAGTGGAAGAATCAATGATCGTTTCCAAAGGACGGTGTTAAACTAGAATTGCAGGGCTATATTATTTTCATAAAAAATGCAATTATCGCATCAACCAATGCTAAGATAGTCAGCAGATAACAAGCACTAATACTTTACACGATTATAATAAAAAAACAAATCAATGTAGCCAAGATAGTGTAAGGACAAATTCAGCGTTGGGCCTCGGCTAAACGTAGGAAGATGTTTTACCCGCACACTATCACTAAATTGTGTTTTAAGCAAGGTGTTCAACCGCAAGAAACTGACAGAATCCTTAAGGTACACACTAACCATATGAAGGAAGCTGTTAGTCTGAGATGGAAAGAAGAAGAGAAGAATTCGAAGCATTTTTAGCCGTGGATAACTTGGTTAAGCAATTTGAGGCGCTGTTCACCAAATCACATAACTTTTGGGAATCCGCGAATAAGAGAGATGAGATAATAGTAAAAGCAACTGCAACACTAACAGAATACTCCGAATGGTCTGAATTTCCAAAACATATACTTAATTCGGAGTATGGCAATCGCAGCGGCAATGTAGAAACTTAGATGGAAGTCCCGCTCTCTTATTTTCTTTTAGCGAATTTATTTCTTTTTGTATGCATTTCATTAGTAGTCGCAATTTTAATTTGATAGAAACATGCATTTAGGTTGCAAATTTGTTCTATTTCCCTTATGATTATCTAATAAATTAGCAGTTTCCCTTTGAAAACTGAGTTTAGTAGGAAATGCACTTTCAATTAGAGGAATTCTTTAGTTCCCCTTGATCCAAACCTAGCATTAGAATAATCCTTATCGTTAAAGAACCAAAAATTCGTAAAAAGTCTTAGAGCTTGAGATAGAGTACTGCAATCATAGTAATAGCAATTTTGAGGGAACTAAGCCTCACCTTCGTTAGGGACAATGAAGATTTTGAGTCTAGGGGTAAGGGTAGCCCAAGGAGTGAATGCTGAAAAGTAAAAGAGATCGAAATCAGCATTAAAAAAAAAAAATCATATTAGATAATGATCAGCATATTCTGGGCAAAATAAAAGACAAAAGAATCATGAATAAGCCTTAGGACTCCTTAAGTATTCCACTGTCTATGGAAAGCGCATGCTTAAATTCTGCTGCTGATTGGAGCCTTCCAAGTGCTAATATAATCGTAGTAATTAATTCAGAGTTAAACTGTTAAGTAAACCTCATAATCGCTTACGCGCAAGTATACACATTCGAAGAGTAGCAAGTAATAAGTATATAATTTATCGATCCTAGGGGAAATTCGTAGCACATCGATGTAAGTTAAAGGTCAAATGTAAAAGACGATAATAGATTGAAAGTGTGGCTTTGGTTGAAATAACTAAATAAATCTATGCTACGTTAATGCTAATGCAGATGCTGATGCTTACAAATCAACTAAATAAATCAACTAGGTCATTATTAAGGCTCATTTATTGAGCATTTTATTAAGGGATTAGGAATTTTTTCGAGCTATTAGGATCATTTTGCGAATAAAAGTGTAGAAATCAGCATATGGACAGAAAATAGCATCATCAACGCAATATGCGAATTAGATACAAATATTATACAATTGTGCGCTAAAAAGCTAATAAATGCATGAAATGCTAAACACTGATGTTGGAGGAACGAAATAATTTGAACGGTGATGCACATAGAAGAATCACACGTTCAGAAGGCAGTCGCGCTCGAGAATCACACCAATATGGAAATAAACAGAGAATCAATCAAGCAATTAAATTGGTGTCAATAAAATAAATTCCAGTAGAAATCAAGAAACCCTACATTAATGAAGATTTTCCAACTCATCTAGGCTTACCGACCAAGTAAATTAACTCTATAAATTGCAAGAAGAAAGCTGAAGTTTGGTGAGCTGGTCGGGTGGCCAGAAGTCGATCCAATTGAAGAGGATCTAAGTCAAAGTGTTAAAGTTCGATTCATGTAAGAAGCAATTGGTGGTGATTGTAGGAGCCGATGACAAGGGACTGCACACTTCACAACAGTGCCAATTCCATTTTACTATTTTTTTTAGGAGTAGTGTAATGATAAACATTTAGTAATCATAATAAAATCTGTTGATTTAAACCTCTTACTGCATGTTCGTTATTATGCTGTGTTATAAGAGTCTTGAATGAATTTTCACAAATAGAATCATGTTTAGGAGTGTAGGTTAGAGAGTTTTACACTGTTGTGTTGTTATTTATATGTATGCGTCGCTTTGCTAACCACATATATGACTTGTGGCGAGTCGAAAAGAGGAACCACTTGGAGATCCAGTATGCTACTGTAGATTGAATGCATGTCTTTGCATCATTTAGGGAGTTAGGAATAGCCTCACTATTGCTCGCATTGCCTTGTTTTACTATGGAGTTCACAGCGGAAGCTGTCCTCTCATAAATCATTAAGTGCGAAAGCCCTTCTTAGTTGAAAGAAGCAAGAAACTCAATAACTAGTCCCGCGTTCTTAATATTTTCTATAACTGTTGATTTATCTTTACTCATTGCATTCATATTTACTTCTATCAAGCATTTGCACATTTTTAATTCTGCATTCAAAACCAAAATCAAACACCCTTTTACAACCCATTTATTTACTTTTCACGTATTACTTCTAGACATCAATCTCTGTGGGATCGATAAAATACATACGTATTACTTGTTGTAGTTTTGACCCCGTATACTTGTGCGTAAACGATTCCGAGTCATAATTAGCTTTAAGTTTTCTCTAAGTTAATTACTGTAAAATTATATTAGCACCCGGAACGAAATCTTAGCAGATTAGTTATCATTAATAGAGTATCTACCTAACATGCTAAAAAAATAGTATACGTATAAAACATCAAATACAATTAGTGAATAACAAGTGCAGGGTCCACACAATCCAGGTAAGAAATCCTTATCTGATAACAAATAGAATAGATATTAAAACGCTCTTTGAGCTACAGATGACAATGACGAACAATTTCGAACCTAACAAGATAATACTAATTTAATTATTAATAATCTAGCCATCTAATTTAAACAGGGAACACAAAGAACAGAGTATACCCACGAACTCAAATGAAAGACTCGGTGAAGCTCAACTAGACAACGATATGGCAGCTCAACACGGCACAGCTCGGGCAAGCGAACAGCAGGCGGAGCGACTACTGCTGGCATGGACGTACGCTACCAAAGGCACACAGGTGCTCGACTGGGCACGCGGGGAATAGCACTGCTGCAGTGGCTCGATCTGACATGCACGAAAATAGTGTGTAAGCAAGTGGGTCGATTCGCGGAGCTGTTGTGCATTGACGAGTAGGCGAGGCTACTGTGTGTGGAGGCATGCATGCCCTGCAGACGAAAATGGGTGACTCTGTTAGTGGGCTACACAGGCGATCGAAGTGGATGCGGCTAGTTCGAGTGAACAGTTAAGCTCGGCTGTGAGCTATACGCAGGGACAAGTGTGTGTGGGCATGGGCTACAGGTCGTGGTGATCGGTGGTAAACGATGAGGGGAAGAGTGATCAACGACGATCCAAGGGGAACGAACGAGAAAGGGATGAAGTTTCTCTGGCTTTTCTAAGAATTACGAACGATGAATGAGTCGGCAAGAGGGATCGATCAATAACAAGTCCCAAACCCTTTATAAGGACTTGACACTTAAACCACAAATTGCAACTCTAACCCAAAAGCCTTGAAACACAAAACAGCCCACAACTTATTAAATCATCAAACTAGCCCTAAAGGTGAATTTACCAAATTATCCCTTAAGGCTAAAACTGCAATAACTGCCCAACGAACCAACCAAATTAACTAAAAATCATACCTGGAGAACCGTAACGAAACCTAGACCGTAATAATTGTCCTCAATGAAGGTGAGGCTTAGTTCCTCCAAACTTAAATAAATCTCAAATTTGACTTCCTTTCTTTGGGTTTTCAGTTTTAACCTTCAGAACATTTACAGTCTCTCCCTACTTATAGCACCCACTATTGCTAATACTTCACTTTCCTCGTAACTCGCTTTTTTTATACCACTAATGTACCTAAGTTCCTGTGTAGTTTCAAAATATGGACTAATGGATTGTACAGCTTCTAAATCGGAAAATATGCGAACAAATGGAATTAAGCATGTTTACTAATCACCAACATAAAAGAAGTCATGCGATTAAATTCATAAATTAATGAGTGTTACCAAGATTGTAGACAGATACTTTCTTTAATTCGTTGAATTACCGTCTTCATCAAGTGGATTTCGTTCTTCTAATTTGGAAGGTGGTATACATTCCTGAAGTACTTCTGTTAAAAAGGGCGGGAGCCAAAATTCCGCATTCCTTCTTTGGAGCTCTATCCGAATGTCTCTATCCCTCCTCTGCATATACGTCCAGGTGATTTGTATGTGTAGTATGAAGTACAACACTTGGCTTTGGAATTCCTCATTCCTACGTTGAGCCGCATTAACAAGACTTCTTAGTCTTCGTAATGCATCATAACAAGTTACTTGGGGCATGCTCTGTGTAGGCGTGCCTGTATTATTAGCTGGCAGTGGAGTTGGCTGACTCTCTTCTAGTGGTGGTGGTACACTTGTGCTTGCTGGACTGATTGATAAAAGTTGTTCTAAAATGACTGAAGGTGGTTGCTATAAAACCATAATTGGTGCAGCAGGTTTATGCGACCCAATCTGATCTTGGCCAGCATTCTGTCTTTCAGCTGCTTTAGTTTTTCCCTCCACTTTCCTCTTTTTCTTTGGTAGAGGAGGAACTTCCGTTTTCAGCTCTTCTGCTGTGTTGAGCTTGGTGCAGGATTGGTTATTTCTGGGGCTGGTAGTTCTGTGATAGTTATGGGTGAGATTATTCGCTGCATGTGTCGAATCAACTGCTTCTTTCTTGATGGTAATCTGATCATTAGAATCAAGGCGATCAGGTCCTTCCTATGCATAGTTGCTCAAATCTGCATTGCCTGCTCCTTGATAGTTGGCTCTTTGGCCACTCGTCTGTTTATCGCCATCTAAAAGACTCCTTTAACCTTTAATGTTTGGTCCTTTGGTTTACACCGCAGTCCTTGATGTAGACAAAGTGCAGTTATGGAGTGTGGGAAAAATAGTTTCTTGTGGGTGTTCCCCATTTTTTTCCTGGCCTCATCCTCAATGACATGCCCAATATCGATTGTCAGCCTTGCACTAATAGCATATATTAACAACATATGCATCTATGACAGTGTGGTTTCATGTGTTGTTGGCATCAGACTGGTCTTGACGAAGTTGTTCCAGTGATGCCCTTTCAGATTGAGGTGGTAATGCGAGATTGGTTTATTCTTAACACATTGCATGTCTGACATGGCTACCATGCGTAAGCATGCTTCTAATTCTTCTACTGTGGGTTCTCTGATCAACCTGTCAAACTGTGCCTCCTCATATCCCTAGAATCCAAATACCTCGTTCCACACCTCAGCACCACAATGAATGTGCTTGCCCGTAACCGTAGTGTTGCAGCTTGTGTCTCTCAATCCATTGGCTTAGAAATCTTTCACCCAGTCAGGATTGCCATCGATGCTTGGTCTGCAGAACTCATCCCAACCTCTCATCGTGATGGTTTCTTGAATATCTGCATTCAGCATTGCATTGGTGAAGCCTTGCTCTTGCCAGAATTCTCTTTTTGCTACTTCCATTGGGTTGCTTGTATTACTCATTCGCCTTACTTGTGCTGTTGGTGGGTGATTGCCTTCACCTGAGGGTCTTTTCGGGTCAATTTTGTGATAAGTCTTACTAACTGCTTACTCTTCTATAGCCCAGTAGTGTTGTTCTCTTCCTTTTTTTCCATCTTCTTGGCTAGCTCGACAACCTTCATCGCCTCAATGTCTTTATTTCCAGTAGCCTTGTTTATAGGTATTCCTGTAATGGTCATTACCTCTACCCTTACGGCTTCATCATTACCTTGCGGTTGCATGTCCTGGTCCCCTGCCAAGGAACCATCAATAGCCGCAGTAGATCCTTCAGGTACCTTACCGACAGTCGTACAGTCTTCTTGCCCTAAATCTGTGATTTCTGCAATAGACGGCTCCACAATCATTTAAACTTCTGAGGTTTCTTGCTCAAAAAGTTGCTCAGGCACTCATTGCCCCAAGGTGATTTTAGTTGCTTGAACTTCGACGAGATTGTTAATTGTTGCCATTGAATCAATTCCTCCAATTACTAACGCACATAAAATTTGGTTGCAAAAGAAATTGCTTACTCAAATTTTAGGGTTTCACAAAGAAATTCAAAGAAAATAGAAAGCGTACAGAATCGATGGATTGTGATCTCTTATAGTCGCGCTAAAACTCGTAATGGACTAGTGAAATTACATTATTGCCTTCATCAAATGTAGTAGCTCCAATAGGTAGATTATTACCGTTGCGTGCCGACTCTTAGGCTTCTGCGCCTTCAATATTCACATGCGATTGTAAGCGAAGGGTTTTTTTTTTTTTTTTTAAACAAATCAAATTACTATTCCTATACTAATCCTAAAAAGCAATTAAACATAGAGTCTTCTAAGTAAGAGGTGTATATGGGATAGTTCAATTCGCATTTTTATCGAAAATTTTCCAATTAACGCGCTCCTTGCTTGGCAAGGCAGTGATGTTCATCATTGAACTCCGCATTCCAAGAATGTGTCTTTCACTCTCCATACCATTAATTACACATTTGTAGTGCTTGGAGGTGATAGCATGATACTCTTTACCAGGTGCTTTTCTTCCAGGCATACTAGATAAGGAAGACTTATTGTTCTTCTATCACGTAGTACTAGAGATACTACTCACACACGGTTGCTAAGTCATCACCTATTCTGGTGGTCAATGTGATTGCCTCTATTGCCCTTGTGCCGTACCTTGTTCCTTCATTCAAGTCAAACAAGTTAGTCTTTTGCATTTAAAACTACCCTTAACTTTCACCGATTTGCTTGCCATATTCCTCGGCAACGGCGCAAAAAACTTGACTATAGCATTTTGAGTGCTAATATAATCGTAGTAATTAATTCAGAGTTAAACTGTTAAGTAAATCTTAGAATCGTTTATGCGCAAGTATACGCGGTCGAAGCACAGAAAGTAATAAGTATATAATTTATCGATCCCACAGAAAATTTGTAGCACATCGATATAAGTTAAAGGTCAAATGTAAAAGACTAGAATAGATTATAAGTGTGGTTTTGGTTGAAATAACTAAATAAATCTATGATATGTTAATGCTAATGTAGATGATGACGCTTGTAAATCAACTAAGTAAATGAACGAATATGCATGCGTTACTTGGTGAGACAGAGATCACACTTCCCTTACAAACGAATGTTTTCGCATTTGGTGGTGCAGAACCCAGAGCTCTGGGCTTCCTACGTGCCAGCGGGATTAACCTTAAGCCCATTTAATGATAAAAAAGACTTTGTACCAGACTGAATGTAACCTACTGGGTCTTCCGCCAAGTTTCTCTTCTGTATAAGCTGGAGGCAAGCATGCGTGGGTAGCTAGCAACGCACGCTTAATTAATAAACAACATTATCAAATTCTTCACCCTCATTCATAATTCAATGAGTAACTTAAGTTAACTTGAAATGGTTTAATCTAACGATCTAACTAATAAGAGAATTCGCATTACCATTCACTTTAATGCAAGTTAAGTTGTCATGAGAAAATTAGCACATACTAAACATTAACTTCAAGCCCCCTTCCAGAATACTTGCTGCAACCTGTCGGTACACTGCCCGTAGTTTTGCTTTTGAGCACAAGCTTGCGTATGCAACTAGTGAAATCATTATTCCTAACACCTTTCTAAAATACTTAAGACTAAGTATTCCCTAGCGATTACTGTGAGGTTAAGCCTTCAGCATTCCCTTTTCCAAGGCAAACACTAAGCACTCGCGAGTGGATATTCAATCGACTCGCGATAAATAATTACAACTATCGTTCTTACTGACTTGCCCCCTTAACTTGACATTTAAATAAAATAATAAGATACATGCTCTTCTAAGGTTGCTTCTTAACACTAAATCTACTCATTAGTCGTTTAACTGGAGATCAATTCTAAAATAAAGAAGTCATAGAATTACTTTAAGAAAGCGTTACAAACTACTCCTACAAAATGTAAGTAATAGAATACAAAATGCGAAATGCAAACGATAACTACTACATGATAAACTAGCTATCTATAGAGTTGATAGAATCGCCAACACTATTGCCAATGGAGTCTTCTTCTAACAAACACCGAATGGTACTGAGCTCTTCCAAACCTACAAGTGAACATGATCCATCGAGATCTCTGATAGCTTTCAAATAGAGCATATTTAGGCTGTCTTAGTTTGCATTATTCTAGAAATAAAAGGGGAAAATGAGCGCTAATAGAACAAATACGATGAAAGAACATAGAAATCAGCATGCATTCATAATTTAGCATCGAAAGCGTAGTTTCGCATTTTTAGCATAAATC
>JBBMKA010075210.1:0-15167 GCA_037833695.1 Sechiopsis laciniata | reverse complement strand
GAGAGAAAAGCCCTCTCGAATTGGCTGAAGTAATAAATTTCCTAAGTTCTATCTTCAATTGTGTTTTGTAAGATTGACACAACTACAATTACATTAACAATCACCAACATCCCAAAGGATGTATTTGGAGTGGCGAGTTAGTTATGATGGTTGGTGGGTTATAAAGTATAAGTACATGTATTTGGAGTGTAGGCAATGATAACGAGTTATTTGCGTATAGGATCAAGGTATATAAATGGGAAAAGATTTGAACGAGGATGGATCAGTAGACGTACAACAATATTTTTTTTTTTATATCCATCGTCTAGGCCAACTTGCACGCACCTTGTCTATTGTCAAGAGACATACGCCTGACCTTACAACATTTGGATGTCAAGGAAAATATCCTAGAAAATTAATTCTTAGATAAGTGGTACAACATCAGTTATTGAGTCCAAGTAATCATTGTTCATTACTCGAGTAATTATAATTGGAGTTGGAGCCCCAAACACTGTGTGGGTCGATATAATAGCTCACTCAACCCTTTTGTTGTTGGAGCCCCCAACATCCAAAAAACACAACCTCAAAACAGACAGAATTCGCAACACATTCATAAATGCCAATAATCTAAGTCTCTTGTTGGTCAAGGTGGTAACCATTTACAATTTCATCATGTAAAGGGCCAGAGTCAGACATCTATAAAACAAAAAAAAAATAGAATGAATGACCCGCAAGTAAGTTTTAATAGGGAAGAGTATTTTAATTCTAATTCCATTAACTTTGACTCAAAACTCTCTGTGTGATACAAGAGAGAGAGATACAAAGATATTCAAAAAGATGTAACACTGAAGCATATAACCCCCAAGTTCCCAACAATTAATGAAATGTGAAGCATATACCCCCAAGTTCCTAACAATTAATGAAATGTGTACCCCCAAGTTCCCAACAATTAATGAAATGTGTAATATGACGAGAGAGAAAAGAAGCTTGCCTTGGTCAGTAGTAGTGTGTGGTACAAGGAGCCCATTCTTGTTTCCTGCAGTAAGGAATATAAAAAATATGAATATAAACTGTATTTTATCGACATTCAATGAAGGGCTTGGGAAACCTTTAAGGATGCTGAAACTAATGAAGACAAAGATAAAGTTTACAAACCAGCACATAGGCGGCCAATAATACGGTTGCCATCAATGGATGTCTTAACAACTGGAATAACACCGCCTAATTCAGTTTCGAAGGTACTAAACCATTCAGAAAAAATAAAAATAAATCAGTTCCAGTGCAAAGTAGTCAAGGGAAGATTATTGCCTATTTTCTTCTCTTAAACAAAAGAAAGAGAGGCATGATGAGGAAACATTAAAGGAAAAAGAAAGAACCTGTAGAAGTTCTCAGAGCCACCAATTGCAACCAAGCAATAAGCATTCGTGAGTTTGGAGAAAACTCCGATTTCACATGAGTTTTCAAACATAAGCCCTGAAAAACCGCAGCAAGTGAGAATTTATAAAGCATGGATACGAGACAAGGATACCAACACAACAGAACACGTGCCAATTTCCAAAAAAGTAGGACTTGGATAAGTTGAGAATATGTTATTTCTTCTGTAAATATGTAAATTTAGCATAAAATACTAAATGTACTCTACTAAAAGTGCATATAATGTCAAGCTAATTATAGTGGGTATTGATTGGGCGTGAGAAGTGGCATGAGGAAAGGTGATTGGTTTTTTTTTTTTTTTATAAATGGGAGAGACTGCTGTTTTTCTTTTTCTTGTTTCTTTTTGCATTTTGCCTTTTATTATTTAGTTAATCAAAACATTAAGGCCCCATTTGATAACCATTTTGTTTTTAGTTTTTGGTTTTTGAAATTTAAGCCTACAACAACTACCATACCATATGTTTTCTTTTACATGAATGTCTACATCTTATCTATATTTGTAAAAACCAAACCAAAATTTGAAAACAAAAAAAAAGTGGCTTCCAAAAGTTTGTTTTTGTTTTTGAAATTTGGTTAGGATTCACATACTTTCTTAAGGAAAATTAGATACATTGCAGGAAAAATGGAGCACATGGTAGGAAACATGAGTAGAAATAAGCTTAAATTTCAAAAACCAAATGGTTATCGAGCGGGGCCTAATTATTTTAGATTTGAGCCTTTAACATTTGAGCTCAAAGACCACGCATGTGCCCAATAAATGCCCAAGGTGTGTGTGTCCGAGGTGTGTCCAATTATTAAAATAATAAGAATAAAACAAAGTACATCGGACAGACAAGGATTCTTTCCCTTTTTGAAGTGTCCGTGTTTCATAGGTGAGAATCGTAGCAGTTAACACAAAGCCAAAGAATATCCTTCAAAAAAGCTAAAATAAAAGTAGTCGAAGAAGGAAATGTGAGGATGAATACAATGAGGAAAGACTTGGCGAGTGAGACTTACTGGTCGCCATGAGTTACAAAAGATAACAACTAAATCAGTCACCCTTGACGATAAATTAAGAGTCCTTTGCAACCCCTGCACAGAAAAAGGAGGCTACAGACAGATATTTTGTATTGGATTAGAGGAAATATTCCATTAAAAGATAATTATTGCAAGAAAATTAAAATAAAGGCAAAGCAATAAATAAAATCAAAAGTATGAGTACACAATTCCTTTCATGTATATATCAAAAAGCAAAATTATGATATTTTGGATATTGGTACAAATGTGCATAAAAGACCAAAAGGAGAGGAGGGAAAACTGGTTTGCCAAAGATTTTTCGAATTTGATCCAGACTACTAAATTTCGAAAGTCTAATTTGATCCTTAGAACTTCAAAAAGCTTTAAAATAGTTCTTGGGCCAGAAAACAATACAAAAAATTTGAGTGCAAAAGAAAATAATTATAAAAAAAAACCTTCAATATTCAATTGAAATTGAAAACCACAACAAAAATCAATCGGCAGAAGCAATAAAATAACCCTGTCTGAAAAGAAAAGAATTCCAAAAAAGGGTAAAATCATCAAACATGTGCAGAGGCGATTGGAATTTTTTGCAGTTTTGAATCAATAACCAACACAAAAAGAAAAAAAATAGTGAAGTGTGTATGGCTTTTGATTGGGAAAAACAGAAAACAAGAAGGAAAAACATTAAAATAAAGTGAAAAATAAACCTTTTTCGATTGGATCTCTTCTGTGTATGTGAGACGAAGAAATAGGCGAGAGGAGGCGTTAGGGTTTCAAAAAAAAAAAAAAAAAGTCACATACAAAGTTGTTTATTATCCGTTTACCATCAACGAAAAGGAAGTAAATATGAGGCTATAAACGAAAAAGGTAATAATAAAATAAAGAAGGGCACAAAAAATAGAAAAAGGGAAAATAAATTAAGGAAATGGCACAAAAGCTGGTTTGGCGGGACGGCTTTTAACCATGTCCAGCGGCCTTCAGATGTGGATGCCAAATATGTGTGTCAATTTTATACCAGCTAGCCAAATCTGAGTATGGATTGATGGTCTGGATCAGACTGGCCCATGCCAAAAGTATTTTATGGTTATAAGAGTTTATGGACATGTTTGGCTACGGTAGAAAAAAAATTGTTAGTGTTTCGTGACAAATAAATTGATAATAAATAAGTATTCGATAGAATAGAAAAGTAAGAGATGTTATTTGTTATTATCATTTTTAAAATAGATATTAGTCTTTTTTTTTTTAATTTAATAGTCATAATTCAATATATTTTATATTTATTGATGAAATATTATTTCAAATAAATTTTATATAAACAAAATTAAATCTAAAAATTCAAAGCAAGATGGATTATGATAAAAGTAAATAAATAAACATTTAACTAGTTGAATTATTTTGTCATGATATTTATTTCTATAAAATACAATTAAAACTCAATTAGTTTAGCTATACACATATATTTAATTAATGTAGAATTATTGTATCTCACCAAAATAAAATATATTTAGATCATCTAAAAAAATTTCATAAAAGAATCTATGCGTTTAGAAAATTTTGATGAATAATAAAGTCAATATATACTATATATTTTTGTATAACAAATTTTAAATGTATGCATTGGAGAAAAAAAAAGATTTTAAACTTTATTTTATTTCATTTATTAGTTAAATAAAATTTAAAATTTAGTACATCTTGATATTAAACTAAACAAAAAAAAGTGAGATAAAGCAATTTAAATGATTAAATTTATTAATTAAAACAAAAAAATAATAATCAAAACAGTCAAACAATTTTTATAAAAAAAAAATACGTAAATAATTATAAATATTGTTTAAATGATAGATCTAACAAAAATATATTTTTTTTAAGTACAAATTGTGAAGGAGGATCACAAACCCTACAAATAGGTAGTGGCGTTGAACTAGATTACCACCAAACAATAAAACTATCAGGCCAGCGATCTATTTAATAGATCTAACAAATATTTGGTAATGAATTTTAAAAGAAAAGAGATGTTGGAAATGTAATTAAATAAGTTAAATAAATGTGTTGGTTAAAGAAGTTCTAGTCCAAATCAATTTTTGATAATATAATTTTAAATAAATACTAAAATAAAAAGAAGTTAAAAATGAGAGATTATTTTGTTGGATCTATAATTACAGATTATGTGTATTCTATGACTTATTCCTCTAGATTGAAAGTAGCAAATAGACATATATTTTCTTTAAAGAAGGATTGGCAAGGAGATCCATGTGTGCCAATGGAATATTCTTGGAGAGGATTAAATTGTAGTAACAAAACTAATCCAAGAACCATATCCTTGTAAGTCCAAGTCTTCTATTAAAATAAGGATGGATCTCATGAATTCATGAGAAAGTGTTGGTTTTATTAATAGCAACTTATCTACAAGTTGACTGGTGAAATATCTACTTATATATCAAACCGAACCATGTTGCAAACTTTTAATAGGAAAATATTAGGAATTTTAAAAAGGTACAATTGTCATTAGATAAGGTATTTGTTAGAACTGTTGGAATAAACTTAAATATATTTTAATGTATTTTTGAAATGATTGTTAATTGAGGAATTAGTGTGTGGACAATTAAGAGAATTAATTGTGGAGCTAATTAAGAAATTAGTGGATCCTTAATTTGGCAATTAGTGGGGAATGTTTATGGTAAGAACTTGGAGACCAAGTTTGTAATAGACTATAAATAGAGTGTTCCTTCATTGAGAATTTGAGAGCGAAAGTGAGAGCAATTGTAGAGAGTGAAGAGAAAATTGTGTTAAGAGTTTTTAGAGAGAAATAAAGAAAGTGTTGTAAAGAAATTGTGTGTGTTTCATCTCTCTAATCACGAAGCCAAAAGTTTGCGTGATTGTTTTATTGTGTTTTATTGTTTTATTTGCAATTCAAATTTCTACAAATTGGTATCAAAGCCAATGGTGAATGTGACGGGTCAAATGTCGCTGCCACGATTGATGAAGGCGAATTACGAGAATTGGAGAATTTAGATGAAAGCTCTTTTTGGATCTTATGATTCATGAGAAGTTGTTGAAGAATGTTTTGTAGAGCCAGAGGATACCATAGATTATACAGCGATTCAAACCAAAGAGTTAAAAGAGACGCATTGAAGGATAAAACAACATTGGACATGTTGTTCTGTGCAGTTGACGAATCAGGCTTTGAGAAGATTGCGAGTGCAACTACTTCAAAAGAAGCGTGGGACACTTTAGAGAAAGTGTTTAAAGGAGCCGACCAAGTGAAGCAAGTGCGTCTCCAGACTCTTCGCAGCGAGTTGGAGAGCATAAAGATGAAGGACTCAGAAAGCGTATCTAACTACATCACGTGTGTGCAGACGGTGGTGAATCAAATCAATCGTAATGATGAAAAGATAACGGATGCGCGAGTTGTGGAAAAGATTTTGAGATCGTTGACGGATAATTTCGAGAATGTAGTGTGCACGATAGAGGAGTCAAAGGACATTGCGACACTCACTGTTGACGAGCAATGTAAGAACAAGAAGAAAGAGGAAACGCTAGAGCAAGCGCTTCAAACCAAGACATCAATTGAAGATGAAAAGGTACTATATTCTAAACAATTTCAGGTAGTGGTCGTGATTGTGGAGGTCTTGGATATGGTCGTAGTAGTCAAAGCAAATTGCTACGAAAGAGGATGCGGTAGATCGAATCAGTCAAATATTGAATACTACAAGTGTCACAAGTATGGTCACTATGTGAGTGATTGTTATTTCAAAAAATGCTACAATTGCAGTGAAGAATGGCATTTTGCGAGAGATTGTCGTGCCGATAAAAGGGTTGAAGAAACAACCAACTTAGTAGTAGAAAACAATGTGAATGAAGGTGTTCTTTTGATGGCGCATAAAGAAGGAAGCGACAACAATGATATTGTGTGGTATCTCGACTTAGGGGCAAGCAACCATATGTGCGAACACGAGTATCTGTTCAAAGAGATGTGGAAAATTAAAGATGGTCATGTTTCTTTTGGCGATCGTCAAAAGTAAAGGTAAAGGCAAATGTACGATTTCTTTTATTCAAAATGATGGCTTGACAGGGTCGATTCAGGATGTTTATTATGTGCCAGAGCTCAAAACAAATATTATTAGTTTGAGCCAACTCATAGAGAAAGGTTATTCTATATTTTTTAAAGATCGGTTGTTGCATTTGAAGGACAAGAAAGAGCATTTAGTCGCTCGAGTAGAGATGGAAATAAATCACATGTATAGACTAGTATTGAGAAGTGTACGAGAAAAATGTTTACAAATCGATGTAGAAGATAAGGCATCGCTATGGCATCTTTGTTTTGGTCACTTACATCATGGTGGACTAAAAGAGTTAGTGAAAAAGGATATGGTGCACGGGTTACCTGACATGGACTATGAAGGAATGTTTATGAAGAATGCATGCTCAACAAGCATGCGAGAACATCGTTTCGGAAGAATGCAGAATATCGAGCAAAGCAATCGCTCTAGATGATTCAGACAGATATATGCGGAATAATTACCCTAGAATCTTTCAGCAGAAAAGGTACTTCACTTCTTTTATTGATGATTTCTCACGAAAAACTTGGGTGTATTTTTTAAAGAAAAGTCAAAGGCATTCGAGGCATTCAGAAGATTCAAAGTGAGGGTGGAGAAAGAAATTGGTAGATGGATCAAAGCTGTATGTTCTGATAGAGGTGACGAATATACTTCGATGACTTTTATGAAGTATTGCGATGAGCAAGGCATAAGGCGTTTTCTAATCGCATCATACACTCCTCAACAGAATGGTGTGGCTGTTGGATTGAAACCGACCCACCACAATTGAAGAAATAATAATTAAATAGAATGGTGACGTGGACTGCTCAAGATTTTGCCTAAGCGAAATCCCTACTCAGTATAGCGAAATGTGCGTGTGTGTTTCTCCAAGGACGCACAAGTATATGCAGTCAATGTTGTAGCAAGTTTTAAATGTAAGTACAGGTTCTTCTCCTCAGGGATTTTTGGTTATGTTTCTGATTCACTTTCATGCAAGATTCGGGTGTAACAAATTGGTTCAGTGAATTAAGTGAGTAAATAATTGGTCTAAGTGAATGAAATAATAAAAGAACAATATGAGACTAAGTAACGGAAGGGTTTAGGGTTTTTAGGGACTTTGCTTAAGCGATGAGGTTTGCGAGGATGAACAACTGACAGAGGTCCCTTGGCTCTCTTGAACTCTAAAATTTGGCTCTCTCAAGCTCCTAGTTTGGTTCTCTCGAACTCAAACAACTATTAATTAACAATCAGCATTAGGCAAACCTTATCTCTAAGTGTTCTTTAATTAGCAAGCAAAGTTTAACAATCCTAATGTCATACATGCAAGTTCGCTCTATTTCTCTTCTCTCGAAGTGAAATAGAGTTAAAACAATTGGTTTGTTAGACGAAATGTATATGAAGTTAAATAGCATGCATAATAAGTTATGTTTGCTAACCCCTTCGCCCAAGCGCAATACCTTACTTCCCCATAACCTTCCGATAACGGATTTAGCTACTCATATCGGTAAACATACTTGATAAGTCTTGATTAATTATATTTATTTTATCTTATTCCCTTTCATTTTAATTGAATATTAAGTTTAATTATGAAATTTATATTTAATTTCATTTAAATGGTGAATTGCCATATGTTTGGTGAACATGGCATGAAAAGCATTAATTATTTGAATTAATGACTTAGAAAAAAACAAAACGAGGAAAAGAGAAAACAAATTAAGTAAATAAAAGATATATATGTATAAAAGGTATGGCAGAAGAAATTGAAAAGGAAAAAATATTCCATTTGGGCTCATTTGAGCCCAATATACCTTAAACGAAATTTTGACCTACTTTATTATATACATATATGTGATTTCCAGGAAGGGGGATGAGCAGCAGCCGTGAGTGATTTAAAAAAAAAAAAAAAGAAACTAAAGAGATTTTAGAGCGGAGACGGCAGTTTTGAATTGGAGTTTTCTAATTTTTCGAGCGACAACTACAATCTGAAGGATTCGAATTGGGTTTTGTTCTTAATTTTGTTAATTTATTTATTTCTATGATTCATCTTATAAACATTGTTTTATTATTTTTCATCATGAGTGGCTAAGTTTTACTTCTAGTTCAAGGGTAGTTTCAATTCAATTGGAGTTTTGTGATGCTTTGGACCTAATTGATATTTTCTTTTAATTCAAAGATTATTTGTTTCTTGTTTTAATTCTTGATTGATTATTAACGAATTGAATTGACGACTTAGTTTGTTATCAATTAATCTACGCTATACATGATTTTGTGATAAGTCATTGTTTTGAATGATTGTAAATTGTAGCAAAGGTTGGCTCATGTGTGTGTGATTGTGGCTTTTCCAAATTACATAGCTTGCATGATAGGCTTTAGGGAAACAAATAAACAAAATTAATTAATTTGTAGTCGTCTCGGTTAATCGGTTTGTTCGTTCTCAATAATTTTAATGCTGTTATTTAGTTGATATATGGAACGCTATCGTGCCCAATTGATTAGATAATAAGATTTGATTTTGATGCTTGGTCGGAGTCAATAAAGTAAAAGTACAATTACCTATTGTGGCTTTTCCAAGTAGGTAGACTAATTCTTTAAACTTAAGAAAATTAAATATTTTTGTAGCCTATGATCAAAATTACAGTTGGATTAAACTAAACTCTTGAATCGAAAGTTCCCGTTAAATTGTTTATTTCATCATTTTTATTGCTTTAGTTAGAATTTTATTCAAACACCAAAAATGCCCATTTTATTTATTTTTAACCGTGAGAAATTAACTCATAGCTCCTTTGGGATTCGACCTGGTTCCACTATTTCTACAAGTTAGATCTAGAGAGTCAGTATTTATTTTGGCGGGCTTTGACAACTGATAGCGCTAAATAATAGCACTATTTAAGTCTCTAAAACCATGCATTCTACGAGAAAAAGCAAATACGCTAGAACATAGCAGGGAATTTAGCTTGAATAATCGCATTATCCAGACACGCATGCCAACAACATTGCATAATGAAAACTTTGCTAAACACGATCTTTAAGATGTAAAATACACGTATAAGCGCGAAAACTAGGCTGTTAAGCATAAATCTACTGACGTGCCTTATGTTCGCAGGAGATCGTTGCAAAGACGGATCAAATGAGTCATCAGAATAGAAAAGGAAAGAGATAACTGGCAATCAAATCACGAAATCAAGGGAACCAAGACGAAAATAATCGACAAAGAGAATATTTCAAAAGGTCGGCACGAGGATTGGATGTGGTAAACAAGAAACCCTAGACGCTATAAATCGAAGTTGAATCGAAGAAGAAGGTGTGCCAATTCAGAAGGGAAGCTACCGCTGATGGGTGCTTGAGACATTAAGGTCTCTTTGGAGATCCCGGTGGCCTCTGCTCATCTGTAGACCCTGAAGGATTGAGTACCAACGCGGTGTTATAGATGAAGATGCCATTGGCAACAATGACATTGACTCTATTACTCCATAGATAGCTAGTAGTTCCATTTGCATATCATACTCTATTTATTTGTTTTTAAACCGTAGTTGTAATGCTTTCTTGAATATTAATATACAAGTTCTTTATTTCAGATTTGATCTCCCATAACTTTTTATGCGCGATTAAGATTTAAGAAAGTAGGGAAGCTAAGTAGTAAGACTACTTAATTTAAAGATAAAGTTAAGGGGGAAAAAGAGTAAGAACGGCGGTTGTATTATTTATCTTGAGTTAATTGACCATTCACTCGTGATTGCTTAACATTTGCCTTGGAAAAGGGAATGTTAAGGGCTTAACCTCACCGTAATCACTAGGTAATGCTTAGTCTTAAGTATTTTTTAGAAGGAAGTTAGGAATAACTATCTCACTAGCTGCATACGTAAGGCGTGTGCTTAAAAGTAAACCTACGAGCATTGTACCGGTAGGTTGCAGTTAAGTACTCTGGAAGGGGATTTTAAGTTTAGTCCAGTATGTGCTAATTTTCTCATGACAACTTAACTTGAAATTAATCTTTACTGCGAACCTTCCTGCATTAGTACATTCATATAGACTTAAGGAGCATAGTTAATTTTGATTTTGGAATAAGCATAATTGTGAGTGATTGATTTTATAATATTGTAATTAAATTAAGTATGCGTTGACTCGCTACCCACGTATGCTCACCTCCAATTTACTCGGAAAAGGAACCTGGCGGAAGACCCAAAGGCTACGTTTAGTATGGTGAGAAGTCTTTTGTACCATTAAAGGGAGTTAAGGTTTAATCCCGCTAGCGCGTGCAAAACCTTAAAACCTTGAGCCTATTCACGTGGAACTGCAGTGAAAGCTGAGTTCTGCATCCATGAATACAGAAGTATTCATGCAGATGGGAAGTACGATTTCTACATCACCATACAACACATCGATGCTCTTTCGTAAATTCTAGTTAATTAAGCAGCTTTAGCATCTACATCAGCATTAGCATTAGCATCAGCATCAGTACTTTTACTTATTCGATAATTCATCAACATCAACCCTTTTAAACTTATTCTTGTTATTTACAATTTCGACTCTTAATCTATATCATTGCCCTTCAAATTCCCTGTGGGATCGATAAATTTATATACTTATTACTTGCTACAATTTTCGATCCCATATACTTGTGCGTAAGTGATTCCGAGTTACACTTAGCTTAAGTTGACTCTGAATTAGTTACTGGACATTATATTAGCACCAGAATCGCACCGATCAACAATCCGACCAAATTTGGCGCCGTTGTCGGGGAGCTTAATTCAGTTTCTCATTTTTTTATTTATTTATTTTTTTATATATAGTTTATGAGTTGTTCTTCTCATCTTATTTAATTTCCATTAGATCTAGAAATCGAGAAGACTACACTTAGTCTAAGGAATGAGACTAAAGAAAGAAAAAGTCGTCTTGAAAAAGAAGGCAATATAGCTGAGGTTAAAGAAGAGATGGCGGACAATGAAGTTGAGAGAACTCTCAAACAACTAGCGACACCTGATTTAAATCAACAACCTTTATGCATTACGTTTCCCAATATTGTAGGTGAGTTCGAGCTAAAATCGGGTTTAATTCACTTACATCCTTCTTTTCATCGACGTGCAGGTGAAGATCTTCATAAACACTTAAAGGAATTCCACATTGTCTGTTCTGGAATGAAACCACATGGAGTGGGTGTAGAGAAAATCAATTTGAGGGCTTTTCCTTTTTCCTTAAAGGATCAAGCAAAAGATTAGTTGTATTACCTGCCATCTGGTTCAATCACAACATGGAATTAAATGAAGAGGCTATTCTTAGAAAAATTCTTTCCTGCATCTCAAGCTGCTAACATTAGAAAAGAGATTTATGGCATAACACAAATAATTGGGGAGACATTATATGAGTATTAGGAGAGATTTAATAGATTATGTGCCAGTTTTCCCTACCATCAAATTTCTAATAAACTCCTAATTCAATAATTTTATGAAGGATTATTGCAAACAGATAGGAGCATGATTGATGCAGCAAGTGGTGGAGCATTAGAAGACAAGACATCGTCAGAAGCTAAACAACTAATTTCAACCATGGCAAAAAATTCCCAACAATTTGGCACCCGAGGTGGTGGAGCTGTTCACCAAGTTAAAGACGTGGATGAACTAAGAAACCAAAGGTTTGATCTAACTACTTTGGTTCATAAATTAGCTATAGGACAATCACAAATGGCAAAAGTGTATGGAATATGTTTGTTTCCAGGACATACCACAGAGGCATGTCCGCAACAATAAGATAATTCTTTTCAAGAAGTCGATGCCATTGGAGGGTTTTCTGGCCAAAATCAACGAAAATATGATCCATATTCAAGTACTTATAATCCGGGATGGAGAGATCACCTCAATTTGAGTTATGGAAACCAAGGAGGACAACAACCTCATCAGAATTTTGATAGGCATCTACAAGCCCACACATCCTCAAGCCTGAAACTCAGGTACTTCTTTGGAAGATATAGTTAAGACTTTAGCTAATAATCTTGTTCAATTCCAATAGGAAACGAGGACAGGCATGCAAAAATTGGGTGATCAAATTACTCAGATGGCCACATCAATTAGTAAGCTAGCAGCTCAAAATTCTGTGAAGCTGCCTTCACAACCTGAGATGAATCCAAGAGAGAATATCAGTGTAATTGTGTTAAAAAGTGGGAAAGAGATCCTCCAAATCAATTTTTCCTAAGGATAAAGAGATAAACAAAGAGAAAGAAGAAGAGATTTCTTCTAAAGTGCCAGAATGGGTAAATTTTGATCACTCTTTATCTCTTCCTTCACATACTTCACTACCTCCTTTTTCTAGCAGGTTAGTAATACCAAAAGAAGACGATCATGATAATGAAATCCTTGATACCTACCAGAAGGTGGAGATCAATATCCTATTATTGGATTCAGTCAAACAAATTTCCAGGTATGCTAAATTTTTGAAGGAATTGTGTACGAGGAAGAGAAAGATAAAAGAACATGAGAAAGTTGTAGTAAGTAAGAATGTTTAAGCTATTTTATAAAAAGATTTGCCAGAAAAGTGCAAGGATCAAGGTATGTTTTCTTTACCTTGCATTATTGGTAATAAGAAGGTGCCATGCTAGATTTAGGAGCTTCCATTAATGTCATGCCATTTTCTATTTATTAAGAACTGAGATTAAATGACTTGCAACAAACTGGTGTAGTAATTCAATTAGCTGATCGTTCTTATATACACCCTCTTAGAATTATTGAAGATATCTTGATTCAAGTAAATGAACTCATATTTCCTGTTGATTTTTACATTATAGATTCAGGTAATAATTCACCATCTTCTTCAATCTTGTTAGGCCGTCCATTTATGAAAACTGCTAAGACAAAGATTGATGTAGATAAGGGTACCCTATCAGTTGAATTTGATGGAGAGATTGTCCATTTTTATATTTTTGATGCCATGAAATATCCTAAAGATGAACATTCTCTTTGTTAGATTGATGTGCTTGATTCAACTGTACATGATGTATTTTTAGAAGAAGATGTTGAACATGATCATGAGTCTTTAAAAGAAATTGATGATAAACTTGGTGTTGAAAAATTATTTTTATCTGAACCCATAAATACTGATGTTGAGATTTCTGATTCAACTAGCAAACTGCTACCTTCTATTATGTAGGCACCAAAACTAGAATTGAAAGATTTGCCAAGTCATCTTAAATACGTGTATTTAGGTGAAGCTGATACATTACCTGTTATCATTTCCAATAGTCTCACCATAGAGCAAGAAGAGAAGTTGGTTAAAATTTTGAAGGAGTACAAGCTTGCAATTGGATGGACTTTAGCAGACATAGAAGACATTAGTCCTTCAATGTATATGCACCGAATTCTACTTGAGGACAATGCCAAAACATCAATAGAACCACAAAGGAGACTTAATCCAACTATGAAAGAAGTGGTACTGAAAGAAATACATAAGTTGTTAGATGCAGGTATCATCTATCCAATCTTAAATAGTGAATGGGTAAGTCTAATTCATGTAGTTCCAAAGAAAAATGGATTCACTATGGTAAGGAATCATAATAATGAACTTGTTCCCATGCGTGTGCAAAATGGATGGAGAATGTCCATTGATTTTAGGAAACTAAATAATGTAACTAGAAAAGATATTTTTCTTTGCCTTTTATTGATCAAATGGTAGAACGATTAACAGGTAAACCATTCTTTTGTTTTCTTGATGGCTTTAAGATTTCTATAAGATTTCTATTGCATAGGATGACCATCACATTTACTTGTTCTTTTAGGACATATGCTTACAGACGAATGCCTTTTAGTATTTGCAATGGTCTAGGTACGTTTCAATTTTGCACGATGAGTATTTTTTCTGATTACATTGAGAAATGCATTGAAGTGTTTATGGATGATTTTACTATTTATGGAGAGTCATTTGAAGAATGTTTGAGTAATTTGAGCAAAATCATGAAAAGATGCATTGAGACCAATTTAGTGTTAAATTATGAAAAATGTCAAAGGCTACTGAGGGAATTGTACCACGACATGTTGTATCATCTAGAGGTATAGAACTTGATAAAGCAAAAATGGATATTATTGCTAACTTACCTTACCCTGTCAATGTTAGGGGAGTACGATCTTTTCTTGGACACGCAGGTTTTTATCATAGGTTTATCAAAGACTTCTCAAAAGTTGCTTTACCAATGACAAGTTTATTCCAAAAGGAAGCTCAATTCGAGTTTGAAAAAGAATGTAAGGAGGCGTTTGATAAATTGAAAGAGTTATTGACGAGTGTGCCCATTATTCAACCACCTCAATAGGACTTACCCTTTGAAATTATGTGTGATGCTAGAAACTATGCAGTGGGAGTAGTCCTTGGTCAATGAATTGACAAGAAGAGTCATGTTATTTATTATGCTTCTAGGACTCTGAATCATGCTCAACGCAATTATTCCTCTACAGAAAAAGAACTTTTATCAATTGTTTTTGCTTTAGATAAGTTTCGATCTTATGTACTTGGTTCTAAAGTTGTTGTATTTTCTGACCATGCAACTTTAAAATATCTTTTGTCAAAGAAAGAGTCCAAACCAAGGCTATTGCGATGGATTTTGCTTCTTCAGGAGTTTAATATGAAAATCAAAGATAAAAAGGCAGTTGAAAATTCTGTTGCAGACCATTTGAGTAGGTTGATAAGAGAAGAAGATGATCTACCCATCAATGATGACTTTCCAGATGAGCACTTGTTTCA
>JBBMKA010075199.1:0-15167 GCA_037833695.1 Sechiopsis laciniata | reverse complement strand
AAATTCAGTAAGTTTGTGAAGCTTAAGATAAACCTCATTACTAACTTGGATATTGACTCTTTGTTCCATTAGCCCTCTATCAATAATTTGTAATGGACAGAAATTATAGAGTGAATAATCTAGTGGTCTACTCGGAATTGGCATTGTTGATCACAAACTTATATCAAATTTTATATGAAGTTCAAAAGAAAACGTTAATATGAAACAAGATGGAGATTGAGGAAAGTTTCTTCAGCAACAGGGCGATCTCCTTCATTGCTGAAACATATCAATAATTAAATATTTATACAACTGAGAAGTTTCTCAAATTCCAATTATATCAGATTGATAACAGAGATGTAGAGATATGCCTTAAACGCTTTAATGTCCTGCGATTAGTAGTCGGGGGTCTGCATTCGCTTAGTGCATCTTGCGTGCAAACGCATCTTGCATTGCAGCGGATAGCTACAATGCGTTTCACATGCGTTTACACATCCGCATTCTATTTTATGCTTACACATTTTGTAATAGAGTTTAATGAGAGTATAAACTCGAATTAAACTCTAGACGTATTATGACATTTCATTCTGTAATTCGTTCTCCTTAATAAAATTTCGCTCCTTCTCTGCCCGTGAACTAGCTAACACAACGTTAGAGAAACCACGTAAATTCTGTGTGTTGCTTCTTCTCTCTCGCGTCTTCTTTATCTTTGATTGATTGTTGATTGCCGTTTTCATAACACAAAAATGAAAATATAGAGCCTTATTGAATAAATTCTCTTCCTTTTATATGCAGAACTAATTGAGTTCTTAACCCTCACTGTCCAACAATTAGATCATTTTAGCATCACCTACAAAAGACATAATAGTATATCAATTAATAGAGAAAAATAAGCATTTTAAATAATCAAATACCCCCATCAAGCTTAATTTTCAGAATTATATGATGGAAATTAGCATAAACAAGAATTAAGTTACTAGGTCACACCATTGATCTAGTGGTTTAAGAAAGACCTTGTAAAAAATACAATTTATGGTGATCACCTATCTAGGAATAAATTTTACATGAGTTTAAATGTTATAGGATAGTAAATCTCATGATAATAGTCTAGTTACATGCAAGCTAATTCGAGCAGTCACTGATATAAAAAAATAAATTATTAGTGTTTAATCTGGGAAAATAGTTCATAATCTCTTTCAATGGGTTTGATTAATTCCGCTTCTTCATCAATCCAGCTTCCTGATCTATTCTCTGCTTTAAAATGTTAAATTTGATAGAATTGAAAGAAAATCAACATTTTATTACCTATTCATTTATGAGGGCAGATTCTTTCGAGTGATTTTATGGTCCACCATATTGCTACTTGAAGTTTGTATTTAGCGTCATCCACAAAGTTGAAATAAGCATATCTCCAACTCCTCTTCAATAATAGAGTTCCAATCACCACCCAAAATCCAATTATGTATCCAAGTATTATCATAATATAAAGCATCCATTTCTCCCATTTATTCTCCTCTTCATCTACATTCTCAATTTCCAATCACCCCTCAAATGAACTCTTGCCCGACGAGCATTTTACTAGAAGTGGATCTCCACAAAGATGAGGATTGCCATCAAAACTAGAAGCTTCATTAAATGTGGAGAGGTGACCCTCTCTAAGAATATGTCCGGAGAGATTGTTGTGAGATAATTCTAACACACCTAATAAATTTAGTTCTGATATTCTTTAATTTGAGGAATTGGTCAAAAAAGTTGATTGAAAGATAAGTTAAGTGATTTTAATGACTCCATTTTTTCTATTTTAGTGGGGATTGTCCCAGTTAGATTGCTGAAAAATAAATTTAATCCAACTAACCCTTTAAGCATGATCATCTCACTTGGAATGAAACCGACCAAATAATTTACTGAAAGGTCTACATTCTTCATTTATCTGAGACAAGGAGTAATTGAAGTAATTTGATTTGAAAAACTGGCCAAATTTATTTCCAATTACTTCGCACTCAGCGGAATTCATATGAGTAATACAAAGGGTGAAATAACTTTTTGTTATCATTTTTCCCGTCATTATATGGAAGTTGTTGAGATTTGATGGAACATTTGCTTGTAATTGGTTATGTGCAAGGTCCAAAATTTGTAAATATTTGAGATTGCACACATTTAAAGGAATGGTACCATTAAACAAATGACCTCGTAGTCTTAGAACAATCAAATTTTCAAGATTATTGCCCATCCATAGAGGAATGTTTCTAGAAAACTTGTTTCCTTCAAGATTTCAAATTTTCAAATATCGGGAATTCTGCAACACACTTGGCACAAATCCCTCAAGATTATTATATCTTAAGTAAAGTTGTTAAATACTTAAATAATAATTTCTCTCTGAATATGAAATGGTGACTGAAAAGTTGTTTGATGACAAATTTATAATATACAAATTTGAATTCAACAAACAACCATGAACCATTTCAGGTAGCCAATTGTTTGAAAGATCCAAAATTTTCAAACTACTCCATTTGCAAAGTGATGGTGGTAAAGAACCATTAATAAGATTATCACTTAAAGTCAAAGATTTCAAATTGGGCATTTGATCGTTCATGCTTATAGGAAGTGCTCCCACAATTTGGTTGAGCGAAAGATCCAAAATAGTGAGATTTTGGCCCATTAACGACGTTGGTAAAGCACCTAATATACTCATGTTGTGTAAATCCAATATAACTAATGCTTTTTGTGTTCGAAGCCATCGAGAAAACTCAATTCCAAAACAACCGATACATGAACGTCCGTCAAGATTTTGCAATTGAAAGGGAGGAACCCAATTGGATTTCATATCCAACAAAAAATGTGCATTGTTTCCAAACGATAAGGTACGCAAATGAGTGAGATTCACAAAAGCAATTTCAGTAAGAATACCTTTGAGCAAGTTGTCATTTATGGCCAACAATTCCAAATTTTGAAGTTGTATAAAACATTCATCCTTCACTTCCTCCGATCAATTTTGATCGAGATATAATTTTCTCAAGTTCGATAATCTTCCAAATGAGGTGGGAATTGTTCTCGTTAAAGCGTTCATCGAAAGACCTAAATATTCAAGAGTTGATAAATTTCCAAGTATAGCAGGAATTGGGTCATAAATAGAATTCTTTACGAGATAAAGTAACTGTAAATTTTAAACTTACTTAACCATTCTGGAATTTTGTCTTTTATAGATGTGGCTGCAAAGTCAAGATCTTAAAGATCATAGCTACGACAACCCATGGATTCATTATCATAACTTCCAAACAAATTATTTCCACCAAAATTGTACCAAAAATAAAATACTTTAAGTCGACAATGGTTTCCAATGAGAGATTTAAGTCCGCCTTCAATGGTAGTGAAATCATTTTGTGAAAGGTCTAGGAATATTAAAGAAGTCATGTTGTAGAAAGCCCTAGGATTTGGACCGTTGAAGTTTTATACGACAAGTCTAGATGTTGAACTCTAATAACAAACGAAGAATTGAAGGAACTGAAAGACAAATGGATGTTTTGAAAACTACAAGACCTCAATGATAAGGATGACAATAAAGGAAGAGAAGTGAGCATTTGTGTCATATTCAAAGCTTCTGAAAAGTTCATCCCATCCAAGCCAAGATAGTGTCAGGAAGAAATGTGAGATATCCACTCAACATCATCAATGTGCAACTCTGGATCCTTAGAAAAATATGTAGCACGCGATAAATCAAAAACTCCAAATTGAGTAAGGTTTCCTAAGTGAGGAGGAACATTCCCAACAAATGATGCATAAGAAAGATTAAAATAACTTAATTCAAGCATGGAACCTAAAACATTGGGAATTTGACTAGAGTTGAAATAATTGCAACTTAAATCCAAGTAATTTAAGTATTTCAACTCAAACAAACTAGAGTCAATGGAATTGCTATATAAAGTATGATCATAGGAGGATGAGGAGTAAACCTGACTGTTTTGAAGATTGATCTTAGTAACATGTCCAGAAGTAAAATTGCAGGAAATTCCATCCCAAAGACAGCAATTTGATCCATTATTATTATTATCATAATTCCTTGAAGTTAAGCGACCAGAAGGATCATCAAAACTTTTCTTGAATCGAAGGAGAGCTTCCCGCTCCTTAGGGATGCAACTTGAAACTTTGGACACACAAATTTGGAGAAACAGAATAGGGAACAGAGCCAATACACCTTTCCTCATTTTCCTCACAAACTACTCTGATTTGTGAAGTTTGTTTAGAGTTTTATTCCTTTTATAAATAAGTTTCTCTATTTTTTTTATTTTCGTATTTTCATAATCATTAAATTTAAATATCAAAATTTTTTGTTTCGTGAAGTGAATTAATAAAAATCAAATACATTCAAATTTTCTAGAATTGATTTATGGATTGGTAATGAGTTGATTATTTAGATTGGTAGTAATCCATTTCAACTTCACGTCTATGTAGGATTTGTTGGTCCTCATTCCTCTAGTTTATACTAAAAAGAAAATGTTAGTTACATGATGTAATATTGACTATCATGATTATTGGACTAATTTTAAATTTTAATATATAATAAAGTGCTCATTTTAATATTGAAGTGAATTAAATTTTAAAAGAAAATAAGAATAAAAATAAACTCAAAAGATATATAATGACTAAAATTGACTATTATTATAAGAAATAAAAGTGTTTGATTTTATAATTTAAATGTCTTCAAAGTTCAAATCGGACCTGTACTAAAAAAAAAAATCCATGGACTAAAATTATACTTTTAAAACCAAGGTCTACAAATAGCGATTTCAAGGATCAAACCTGTGACCGTGGAGTAAAAATAAATTAATACGAAACCAGATAACCAATCGCGCCACCAACCCATTCGGTATGTTTCAAGGATCAGTTTTTTTTTTTTCTATATTAACCATATGTAGAGCTCAAAATTAATAACTATAATCTCTTAATTTCTTTTTGCTATGTTGTTTGTTTTTAGTCCATAGAATAACTACTTCAAGGGTTAGTTTAAACTTCCGCCTACTTATTTGATTTTTTTTTTATAACCTATTTGAATTAAAATGAATAAAAAATTGAAAATTTTATATCACTTAAACAACCATTTTGATTCATGAACTTTAACATTATTCGTTACATTTTAGTTCATATACTTTCAAAGCACAACTGTAGTTTCTGAACTTTGAAATTTATTCCATAGTTTTAAAATTTTAATTTTAATCCTTGAGTTTTCAAAGAAAAAAATCTATAATAAATTTAAAAGTAATATTAATCGAAATTAGTTCAATTGTGTTAATAATTTTAATATATTCAAAGACAAAATATGAACATATTTTTAAATTTTATAGAGAAAGATAAATTTTTAAAAGAAAAATAAACAAACAAAAAATTATTCGGACTTTTTTTTTTTTTTTTAAAGTTTATGGACCGAAATGAAATCAATCTTAAATTTTATAGGCTAAAATGGAATCAATCTGAACGTTTTTTTTAAGTGATAGAAGTTAATCATTTTTGTATGTGATAGAAATCAATATTTTTAGTGATAGAAGTCAATCACTTTTTTAAGTAATAGAAGTCTTTTAAGTGATAGAAATCAATCATTTTTTTAAGTGATAGAAGTCAGTGTTTTTAATGATAGAAGTCAATCCATTTTGTAATTGATAGAAGCCAATCATTTTTTTAAATGATAGAAGTCATTATTTTGTGCGATAAAAGTTAATCAATTTTTAAGTGATAGAAGCAAATCATTTTTTTAACTAATAGAAGTCAATCATTTCTATAAATAATAGAAGTAAGCTAGTGAACCCCAAAATAAGGATAATTAGTCACGTGTGGGGTTTTAGTCTTTTTAGCAGGTTCAATTCCTTTTTCTGTCATATATAAGTTATTTGAAAACGTTGTGAAATGGATGGAAAACAATAAAAAATGAAATATTTTGATATGTATGAATACAATGGGATGAGAGATGTTGACGTTAATTTTAGCCCTAAACTCTAATATTTTGCATGGATTCCATCTTTGAATCCGACAACAACAACCCAAATCACGCCAGAAAATTCTTTGAAAGTTATAATGTGATTAATATTCGGTTGACGATGGCGATGCCATCAGAGAAGGAGGAGAGATAAGGGACGAAGAAAAAGAGGTAGATTTTATTGTCTTCAATGTGTGTTTTGGAGTCAATCGGTTTTACTTTGTTTTCAAACAATTTAAGTGATTGAACTTCAATCGGCATCATGATCAATTGCCTTTAATCAGGGTCATGATTGAAGACTATATACGATATTGATTAGAGATTATTTATAATATTGATTGAATACCATATGTTAAAGTGACTGAAGACTAATCATTTCAATCAATCTCACTTAATTTATTTTCAATCAGTTAAACTGTTTAAATTAATCTTTCATCGAATTGATTGAAGACTATCAACTAAAATTTGATTGAACGTTATTAACGTAAAATTTATTTAAGGTTATCAGTTGGAAATTGATTGAAGGCTATCATCTAAAAATTGATTAAAAGCTATTAACTTGATCAAAAATTGATTGAAGCGTAGACATTTTTGCAATTAACATGGGTCGCTCCATTTTTCTACTATATACGTAATTACTTTAAAAAATTGATATTGATAGTATTTCTTTGGTTTTTTATTTTTTACTTTTATTGATAGTATTAGTTGGAAATGAGATTAATGAACTAGATCGACAAATAATTTATTTTCAATAAAAGAAGCAAGAGATAAAGAAACTTGAGTAACAAGAATTTAGATTGAAGGATGTCAACAAACTGATTGAAGGATATCAGCTTCAATTTGATTGAATCAATCAATTGAAAAATGATTAAATCAATCAGCTGAAAATTGATTGAAGGTTTTTGGTCTTTTTAGCCAACCTATCTCTTTTCTCCGCCACAAATGAAATAATTTAAAAATTGTGATATACATGTAATTTTTTTATCCTTTTTTTTATCATACAAATGATTGACTTCAATCGGTTAACAACTACAATTTTATAACCTACATCAAGTAAGAGGCATAAGCAAATGAAAAATCACTTAGTTTAGAGAAAGTAGAAGCACTAGAAGTTCATAACTTTGTTCACTCCAACCAGTCAATAAGTAATTCATTTTAACTAGTTAACAACTACAACTCCATATCCTAAATCAAGACTATAAGTTTATAATCAATTAAAATTATTAATTTTCAACTATTATTACTTTAAATTAGATTTAATTCTATTAGATTTAAGTCAGTTTACTAATAGAAGTCAATCAATTTTTTAAGGGATGGTAATTGAGAAAGTCCAATAACAAAAATTGATTGAAAACTTCAACTAGTGGCTAGGAAGCTGACAACATCATGTCTGGGCTTTTTTGTACTTTTAACAGACCCATTTCTATTTTGTGTCATACCTAAAATATTTTCAAATTTTTGCTATTTATATAACTTTTTTTTTTCTTTTTTTTTAAATTTTACATGTAAAATCCCCATAAAAACTTATCGATGATTTTTTTATGAAAATGACTAGGGTAAAACAAAAAAAATATTTTTTAGAAAGGTATTCAAATTTAAATTGAAATTAAAAATCTTAAATCAATATAAATTAATTGGTTGAGGGAAATAATATTATTTTTAAAAACTGTTCAAACTTTATAGAAAAAAACTATGAATAAAAATCAATATTTTTTATGGGTATTTTTTATGGGCATTTCTAGAAAAAGTTTTTGTAAGCTGCTGATTCTTGGAATTTTGAACTTGGACCATAAGTATTCGTTGGAATAAACTTAAATATAATTTAATATATTTAGAATACTTGTTAATTGAGAAGATTAGTGGATAGACAATTAAAGAATTAATAGGTTGTCAATTTAAGAACTAATTAAGAAATTAATAAATCCTTAATTTAGGAATTAGTGGGAAGCTTTTTGGTAAAACCTTGGAGAGCAAGTTTGTAATATGCTATAAATAAAGTGTTATTTCATTGTGAATTGTAGAAACAAATGTAGAGCAAAAATGAGTCGTAGAGAATGAAGAGAAAATTGTGTAGAAAGTTTTAGAGAACAATAAAAGAAAGTGTTATAAAGAAATTTGTGTTTTATTGTTTTATTTGCTATTTTAGTTTTTACAAGTTGGTTTGGTTTCATGACTAATACAAATTGCTCAAACCATAGAAGTTGCTCAAACTCAACCAAATGGTTCTCTCTTAATTCCTTAGCTACACCAACTAAGTTGCTCAAACTTCGGACGAAATGGAGAGTACAGAATCAAATAAGACCAAACGAATCAGGAACTCAGATTCCAATTCCAATTCTCATACAAATTCTTTGAGCCCGGTTTACAGAGGAGTTCGAAGAAGAAATTGCGGAAAATGGGTATTTTAGAGAAGAAATAAGGTTGAAGAAGAAAAATGAATAGTCGTTTTTGAAATGACAATTTT
Source organism: Sechiopsis laciniata (assembly GCA_037833695.1). NCBI lineage: Eukaryota > Viridiplantae > Streptophyta > Magnoliopsida > Cucurbitales > Cucurbitaceae > Sechiopsis > Sechiopsis laciniata. Next base: position 6,759 of record JBBMKA010075199.1, on the reverse strand, counting down.
ACTTTCATTTTATTACTCAAATTTAGTTTAAAGATGTTGATTGTAACACTTATCAAACTTTAAAGGGTTTAATTGATCAAATTACAAATTTAAAAGTATAAATATTACAAACCTCATAATTTAGGAGTAGTTTATGCAATTTATCCTTAAAAGAATAAGATTATGTCCACCATAAGTAATATCTGTAGGACCATTAAAAGGACCTTTGAAGGCAACTCAATTTTTAAATTTAATTTTCAACTAAAATCTCCTTTTGTGGGACTTTGTTTGGCCCACGGGTCCTCCAACCTTCCGTGGAACCTTTCAAAAAATTTGACCAATTTAATTTGATAGGTTCAATTGAATTATCAACTCATTGAAGTTCGTTTGTATTGTGATGAATTGTAATAAATAATTTTTAATGAGATAATTTGGCTCTAGAGTTAATTTAAAATTAATTTTTATGGACCTGATTTTACTCGAATTTATTAATAATTTTAAAAAAAATATATTATTATCTATAACATAATTATATATGTATATATTTATTTTATTTAGCTATTATTTTCAACTTTCTATCCAAAATTCTTTAAAATAAATTTTGAATCTTTATAATGTATATATCAGGTTATAAATGGAAATTGAATTCTAATGAAAATTATTAGCTTAATTTTTATAAACAAATACAAAAGTAATCTGATAACTCAACGTAAAATGTTGGGTCGGCGAACAAATTCTCTTAATCCACCCATGTATTAATAACATTTTTGCCGTCTATTTTAAAGTTTTTTATTAGTTCTTTTTAAGTTCAACTACAATACTTGCAGATTTAGCAATTTTAACCAAAAAAATTAGTGGTACCATGATTTCATATTTGGTGGATATTCAGTTCAACACTATATCACGAATTTAATCTCTGAAATCGATATTTCGCTCTCGATCTTAAAATATTGATTTAATTTTGATAAATATTAACTTTAAATTTATAATAAAAATTAATTTAATGCTTTTTGTAAGTATAAGTATTAAAATTAGACATGGATTTTTTTTTTTTTTTTATATCTATGACTTTCCAGGCTAGTTTGCACCAAGAAAATCCGTAGAAAATTAATTTTAGGTAAGTAGTCATCATAAATTGAACTCATCACCTTAAGTATTTCAATACTCTCTTTGACCACTAAGCCTATTCCATAATGATTTAGACAATGTAAAATCATGAGATCAAAATGAAACAAACTAGAAAATTCAAAGACTAAAATTAAATAAAGATTCATGTAAGGACAAAAAAACAGAGGGCACGTTTGGTCAGTCGGGAAGGGAAGGAAAGAGTTCCTTCCTAGCGTTTGGCACACCATGATATAAAGCTTTACTGTCCCCATCCCCGCCACTCATTTTAATCATCATCCCCACGAAATTCATTGTTAAATTTTTCGGAGATCGGAGTGGGGATTCTTTGTGGGAAATTTACGAAGATTGGGTTCCCCGCACGGGTAATTCTTTTTTTTTGTATGTTATAAGTTATGAAAAATGATTGGAATATGATGCAAACAAAATATCCCACATTTGTTAGATGAGGAGAAGATCATGAGTATATAAGTGATGACAACCATCTCCAGTGAACTGTAACTCAAGCATTCTAATTAATATACTTTTTTTTTTAGATCCTAATTAATATATATATATATATATAATCTAATGGGACGTGTACAGTTTATAATTATCAAATTATCTAAACTAATAATAATGCATCATTTTTTTTTTTTTGTATATAAGCTATAAATATTTAAAATATCAACCATAATTTGCAAGATTCAATCAGAATCGAAGAAATTGAATGTTGTATTCAATTAGAAAGACTCCAACCATATTGAAAATGTTGGTAGTATGATAATTTAGTTTGTTGATTGTAATCCAATTCAATTCTAAGTTTGATCCTGAAATTGATATTTGACTCTCATCTAAGTTGAGAGCGATATTAAAAAATAGGGAAAATTACATTTTTAGTCACTACTTTTTAGATGGACTTTCACTTTAATCTCTACCTTTCAAAATCAAACACTTTTGTCTCTGACATTTCAATAATTCTTCATTTTAGTACTTGAGATAACAGAACCATTAATGAGATTATATAATGCTAATTAGGATAATGATTTAGTTAAGTTTAAAATAAAATTAATTGATGATTTATTTATGATTGTACTTATGTGGATTTTATTTATAAAAAAATAATTAAAAGGAAACTCAAAAGATACCTTATTAAAAGAAGTGAGAAATAATTAAATAAAATTACTTATCATCTTCTTCATTCATATCACCACTCCCTCAACGACTGTGGTGTTAAAAAAACAGAGAACCATTTAAAATCCAGGTAAGTACAATCATAAATACATCATCAATTAATTTAATTTTAAAATCAAGTAAATCATTATTCTAATGAGCATTCCGTTATTTTACTTAACGCTTCTATTATCTTAAAGACTAAAATAGAGCATTATTGAAATGTCATGAGTAAAAATATTTGATTTTGAAAGGTAGGGATCAAAATGAAAGTACATCCAAAAGGTGGGACCAAAAATGTAATTTTCTCTAAAAAATATTTATCTCATTTCCTTATTTAGGAAATTCACAAAATTCTCAAACAATTTTATTTCAACCTTTGTATTCAAATAGTAGCAATATACCATCTCATTCACCATTATGAAAAAAAAAAAAGTACATACAAAATTTCACCATACTTCAAAATTAATTAAAGGAAGTTATTATTTGTGAAAAAAAAAACATTGTTCTTCGTCATGGATAAGATCAGATACTACACTTGATCTTAGCTAAAAGGTCGAGAAAGGTATGTTCTTCGTCATGGATAAGAAATGTCGATCATTTCTTAACACCATTGCCTACGTAAAAGGTAAAAACTATATTTGTTAGTACACTTAAAATTTAAATGTGAGATAAAAATAAAATGATTATGAATGGACAACAAAGATCCAATAGTGCGTAAATCACAGATAGCAACATATTCAAATCTGTGATGTTAAATTGAGAATTAAAACCTTAAAATAGTGAAATAGATGATAGAACTCTACGTTTTAATAATAGTGAATGAATTGCAAAGATAATATAACTTGTCTAAAATAGTCAATCAACTCCCAATTTGCTATTCTCCAAAATAACTTCAACCATTTTGTTATTAGTGTGATAACAAAAAGTAAAGAAAGAATTCAGCTATAAGTTAGGTGATAAACATTTTTAGAATATAACTCAAATTATTATAGTACTAATGGTAGATGGATAGATTTTTGGTAGGATTAGATTTCATTGTTTGGTTGTAAACCAGTTCAACACCAAAGTCACAAATTTAATTTCGAGAATCGACATTTGTCACCACTCTCCCAATATGTATTCAAAAAAATAATAAAATTCAATTCCAATTATTGGAAAATAAGAGACTTTTTAATTAAAAAATAGATTCAAACAAGTAGGTTTAAAATGAACCATAAAAAATGATTTCGAAAAAAAAAAAACAGTAAAATTTATCTTTTCGAAATTGGCATTTTTCATTGAAATTGCATCATCATCACCTCATTTTTACTCTTTTTTTTTTTTCTTGAAATCCAGAACAAACATTTTTACTTAAATTAAAAACAAATAAATCAATGTAACTACAGCAAAAATTTAATTCAACGCATTAGGTCATATTTTGTTGTTCAACAGACGCAAAAATTATAATCTATAATGTGAAGATGCAAGAAAATAATTTTTTAATTACCGAAATGAGTGTAGATTTCTTTGATCGTTTCTTTGGTCCACCCCATTAAAATACAAAGCTTGTATTGAGTGTGATCCAAAAAGTTGAAATAAGCATATCTCCAACTCGTCTTTAATATTAAAGATCCAATGACCACCCAAAATCCTATCACGTATCCAAATATTATCATAATATAAAGTATCCATTCTTCCCCATCTTCAGCTGCATTCTCAATGTTAAATGGCGGTTCAAATGAACTTTCCATTGATGAACCTGCAAGTGGTTCTCCATCAAGATAAGGATTGTCATCATCAAAAATAGAAGCTTTCTCGAATGTGGAGAGTTGACCCCCTTTAGGAATGTCCTTAGAAAGATTGTTGTGGGATAACTTCAAAAAGACCAATGAATTTAATTTTGACATACTCTTAGGAATTGATCCAGAAAGTTGATTGAAAGATAAATCAAGTGCTTCCAATGATACCATTTCTCCTATTTTAACTGGGATTGTCCCCGTTAGATTGTTGTAGGACAAATTCAACATAATTAACCCTTTCAACATGGTTATCTCACTTGGAATGAAACCGACCAAGTAGTTTTTGGAAAGATCTATATTCACCGTCTTTCTTAGTAGGTAAAGAGAGTAATAATCGAAGTAGTTTGATTTGATAGATTGCACAGAATTGTTGTTTAAATCACGACAATCATAAGCACTATCCTCATTACAAAATTTCAAATATGTCGTCTCCTTTCCTGTCATTGCTTGGAAATTGTTGAGGTTTGATGGGATACTTCCGTCCAATTGGTTATTTGAAAGATCTAAACATGTCAAGCGAGTGAGATTGCAGAGACTTGAAGGAATTGTACCATTAAACAAGTTACCTCGTAGTTTAAGAATCTCCAATTTTTTAAGATCATGACCCATCCACGTGGGGATGTTACCAGAGAAATAATTTCCTTCTAGATTTAAAATTTCCAAAAGTTTGAAATTCTTCAATACAATTGGCATAGATCCTGATAGCCTATTATTTGAAAGATCTAAATATTCAAGATTTGATAAATTTTCAAGTGAAGAAGGAATTGGACCGTCAATAGAATTTTCTGGAAGTGAAAGTAACCGCAAGTTCTGAAACTTACTTAACCAATCTGGAATTTTGTTTTTCACAGATGTATGTGATAAGTGAAGAGCTTGAAGATCATATCTATTGCAACCCATGGATTCATTATTTTCATAATTTCCGAACAGATGATCTCCACCAAGATTGTACGACAAATCAAATACTCTTAGGCGACAAATGTTTCCAAGGAGGGATGAAAGTCCACCACCTTCCATAGCACTGAACTGATTTTCTAAAAGGTATAGAGATGTCAAAGAAGTCATGTTTTGGAAAATCTTAGGAATTGGACCATTAAAATGGTTATTAGACATGTCTAGAAGTTGAATTCTAGTAAGAAATGAAGAGTTTAACGAATCGAAAGACAGATGGATGTTTTGAAGGTTACAATAATTCAGTGATAAGGATGACAATAAAGGAAGAGAAGTAACAATTTTCATTATATTGAAATTCTTTGAAAAGTCCATCCCATTCAAGCTAAGATACTCTAAGGAAGAAAGGTGAGATATGCCCTCAACATCATCAACATTATAAGATGACAAATCAAGAAAGACCAATTGAGTAAGGTTTCCAAAATGAGGAACTATCCCCCGAAAAGATGCATGAGAAAGACTAAGATATCTTAATTCAAACATGGAACCAAGAAAGTTGGGAATTTGACTATGGTTGAAGTCGTTCCAACTTAAATCCAAGTAATTTAAGTATTTGAACTCAAACAAACTAGAATCAACCGAATTGCTATATAAAGTTGTTTCATAGTAGGAGTGATAAACCTGGTTGAAATTGTTTCGAAGATCGATCTTAGTAACGTGTCCAGTAGTTCGATTGCAGGCAATTCCATCCCAAAAACAGCAATTTGATCCATTCTTAGAATTCCATGAAGCCAAGCGACCAGAAGGATCTTTGAAACTTTTCTTGAATCGAAGCAGAGCTTCCCGCTCCTTTTGGATGCAATCTGTGGCTGAGACTTTGGACAAACAAATTTGGAAAAGAAGCAGAGTGAACAACACACCCAATATAACTGAACCTTTTTCTAAGACTTTCCTCATTTTTTTCACAACTACTCCACACTGTCAATTTGATTTAGAGTTTGGACCATTTTATAATTTAGTTTCTTTGTGTTTTCGCACAGGCTGGTCGCTGGAAATGAATTACAAAATATCAAATACAATTTTTTTTTGAATTGGAGAGGCTATATATATAAAAGTTTTGAAAAAACGTTTTTAATTATTGTATCATTTCCCACTATTTATTAATAGATTTTCTTACAAAATTAAGTCATTTATATGAAATAATTACAATATTTAACCATCTACGATTTAACATACATAATATTCAAGAATTATGCTAATATTAATTATAACAATAAATAAACCATTTATTTTTAATACTTATATAGTGATAAGGATGGGTTAATTTTATGCAGGGGTCTTTTTTTTTTAACTTTTTGTCAAAATTGGTCTCTTTTTAATCCAATTCTTAAAATGGATTCTTGCATCTTTACAAGAGACGCTACTAAAAATTTGGTTAAATATTTTTGTCTTATTAGTCACGTAGACATAATCTTAACAAATTTTGATGGCGTCTCTATCAAAGACGACACACAACTTTCTTAAATCTCTTACTTTGTTTGTTACTTTTTTTTAACACCAAATCAAATCAATATTTTTCTAAATATTTTTTTATAATCCACAATTTTTTTTATATTTCAATATAACTTTTATAGATTTAGCATGAAAATTTTATTCATTAAATGTGAGAGTATTAATTATAAGTTGATTTTGTACTATCCACCACATAATCTTAGTGTAAATTTGAAAAAACAAGTATAGATTTTGTTAAGTTGCTATTATAAAATTAAAAATAATAATTAATTTATGTATTTTTTTTATATATAATTTATGTATTTTTAGTTCAACAATT
>JBBMKA010075168.1:0-15175 GCA_037833695.1 Sechiopsis laciniata | reverse complement strand
AAATAGGCACCAAAGGCGGAGGAGAACGAACGAAGAAAAAAATCAAAAAGCGTAACCTAATTCTATTCTTTAATTATAGGACTTTTTAGGACCGCCATATATTTTATTTTCCCGTTTTTTTTTTGTTTTTATTTAATAGCGTTTTTTATAAAAGCTATCCTAAAAAGCTATAAAAACATATATTTGTTGTAGTGGCCGTCTCTCGCCATCACACCGCAAAGCTCCACCGCCTTTCGCCATCACCCTGCGAAGCTCCTGCGGCCGTCGCTAGTTCATCGTGAGTCCAAAATCTCCAACAATAAAGCTGTCCATTCTTGCATAAAAAGATTTGAACAAGGTTTGGGTAAGTTGATCTAAAACCATCTTAGATATTGAATTTCTAGAACCAAATTATTGTTCTAAATTTAAGAGAAAATTTTTCCCTAGATACAAGTTATAATTTAGATTATTGGTCATGAAGATCGACGGGAATAAAAATGGGGGGGGAGGGGGGGGGCGTGAAGAAACAATGGAGGATAAACTTTTCATCTTCCTAAAAATCAGGCATTTTATTCCCCTTAAAATCCAAGTTGAGTTACTTTTCCAAACCATTTTAATTTACTAAATAATGGGGTGGTTGTACTGATTATGTGAAAAAGATGCATATCAATACTTTGTCAACGTTAAGAACAATATTTCAAAATTACCAACAAAGTTTAAATTTTCAAAATCTCAGTTTCACAGAATATTTTCAAAAGTTTAAATTGTGAATTTTAATTATTTTGACTAAGGTTTTTTAGAATTATTTATTATGTTTTAGATTTTTCTAGATGTAAAAGTAGTTACAAAATAATCTATTTAAAATATGTTGAAAAAAATTGTAGGAGGGGTATAATTGTCAATCAATTTCCTTATTAAAAATTAATTAAAAATCGTAATTATAAAAAAGACATAAATTTAAAGTCTAACGATTAGTAGCCATGATCTTAATTCATTTCCTAGTCATTTTCTTAGTTGTCCCTTAATTAAAAGATTCATTAATTAATTAAGGATTAGTTGGGTTTGTTATCTAATATATGAGATTCAATTGGGTGCATTCAACTACATTAAATCCATGTAAGCTCACTTAGTTAATCCTATAAATATGACATTTAAATAAAACTTCAAGTTAAGCATTTCGATTGTAGAGTTTGTATTTGAGAGGAATTTATTAGGTGAGTTTATATTTATAGATTGATCAGAGAGAAATCTTTTTTTTTTTTTTTTGAGATTACAATAATTGGGGGTGAGGGGAGATTCGAACCCATGACTTCTTGTCGTACATTGATGTCGTTGAGCTATTGCTCTTGGCGAGAGAGAAATCAAAATAAGTGTAAGTTGTTTTGAGAAAAAATGAAAGAGGAACATATTGGGTATAGGGAAAAGGAAGAGAGAGAAAGGAGGGAGCATTTTGCCCCCTCCCCTTTGTGCGTTAGAGAGAGGAAGAAGAGAATCTCATTTTTTGGGGTTCTCCTTACTTGTTGTCGTTGCCCACAGCCAGGCTGCCGACCGCCATCATTTTTCGGCAAGGTAACGCCGTGGCCGCCGTAGGAAAGCCTCCGATCAATTTGTACAAAAATCCATTGAGATCTTGGGGTTTTTTTAGTGAAAGAGACTTGAAGGAAGAGTAGTTTCTTGGAGCAATCTTTGGTGGCTTCTCTTGACAAAGGTTGAAGAAGTAGTTCTTGCTTAGGAGAAGCAAAACCACTTGAATTTTACTCAACCCAACAAGGTGGTGCCCATTCTTTTCCCTCACACTTTGTGTAATTTGATTTCTCTAGGTTTAGATCTCAAATGTAGTTGTAATAACATTGTAACATATATCTCTAATAATATTGTCTCGTCTAAGTCAAAGCTTAGACAAAGTGGAGTAGGGCTTATGCACCGAACCACTCTAAATTTTTGTGTCGTTCTCTCTATCGCATAGCTTTTATTTTGTTCATTGAATGACTTTATTAATTGTTGAAAAATTAGTAAAGATTGGATAAAAATTATGTAGACTTAATTTAGAAGTTATATTCTTGATTGCAAAGAACCATATATTCTTAGAATAGGTAGGAGACGAATTATTATAACAATAATAATAATAACAAAGAGCTCATCATTTGCTTACATTCCTTTTTTGGATCAATATCGGCAATTGGAATCACTATGAAGCAAGTGATATGAACAACATAAAAAAATATATGGTTCTGTCCCATAGTAAAAGAACCAAAATGATTTTTTTTCTTATAAAAAAAAAAAAGTAAATGAGAGGTGATAAAATAAACTAAAATAGTTAGTATGAAAGTGACACATTAAACTACACTCACAAGTGGATATGAATTTTTAGGAATGATTTCTAATTCTAATGTATGAAAACCACAAATTGAAAAGGAATAATTTGACATCAAAGCCATGTGATTACTCTACCTAAAAGGTTTTTTTTTTTTTCATATAACACCTAAAAGGTTAAATGTTAGATATCATTTGTTGTTACGAGATAAAGCAGAAGCACAACAATTCTTTATACATTTAATTTAATAATAAAAATGCACAATTAAATTCAAACTGATCCTATAATATTTTATTATTAAAAAAAAACTGTGAAACTATTAATTCCTAAGTAGGAGACTATCCTGATTAACAACTTTAATGTAAAGGTTAGCAACAGTTTGACAACTAAACATTGTAAGAATACCCTAAAGAAATAAATATTGAAAGAATAGCCCTAAGAAGCCATTACAATGGCTAGTACTTGTGATAATTAAGTTCTGTTTAAATTATCTTGCACGACAACAATTTAGTATGAACAACAATTTAGTATGAATAATTTGATAGTAAGACATTTCAGTTTTTAGTACAACAAACGTAGAGTATAAAGATCTAAATTTCTGAGTTTTAAGCGAAAAAAATGTGTTACCTATTATTAAAGTATAGTCTCTCTTCATCATTTACCACGTTAATTGTCCTTGGGAGCTTGTTAAGACATTTCTAAATTTATATGATAAAAGAAATTTACCTCTTACCATTTTCATTCACTATATTCACTTACTTTTAAAGTTTATATGAATATATCGAATGAATCAGTGGCATAGTTGATTATCTTATTTGGTATTTATTTATTTCAATTTTATGGCCACGAGTTCAAGCCCTTGTGCTTTCTATGAGGATTTGTTGGTCCTATTTCTCCTAATTTGTATTTAAAAAGAAAAAAAGTGTATATAAACAAAAATTATTGGTTAAGTCGTCTTTATGGAACTATTTGAATAAATTTGTTAATGTTTTACAATACTTTTTTTAATATCAACATTTTTTTTAATTCAGCGATGGTTGATAATTGAGTGTCAAACTTATGACTTCTTATAGACATAGTTATGTTAATTGGGCTATTGCTCTTCATTGCTTAAAAAGTCATTTTAAATAGACTTTAAATTTGCTTTTTCAAAATGAGACTCTAATTTTATTAGTTTAAACCTTTCTACCTCTTCACCCCGGATATGAGAATGTAATATAACATTCAAACTTACGTTAAATTATTAATAAGCCTAGTAGAAGTCTTTTATTTTAGTTCAATATCAATATTTGAAAATTAAAAATTCTAAATCTCCAACTCTTTCATTAAAATGTATGTCAATTAGGAATGCATATAGATTAGGTTGGATTGGATTGGATTGAGCAAGGTTTTCAATAGGTTGGTCACTTTTCTAATCCAACTCAACCCAATTAAAGAGACAACTCAACCTAATCCTTATATTTTTGGGTTGGGTCATCGAGTTCATCGATACATTATAAATATAAATTTTTTTTAATCAAATTAGTCATATACTATACATAAGCAAAATACAATTTTCAATCATTATCATATCAAATTAATAAAAATGAATATGCAAAATATTCAATAAAAAATCACTCACTATTAACCTTACCATGATTCATATTGAAGATCTCAACTATATATTATAAAACAAATAGATAATCAAAACAACAAAAATAGATAACATAATATAATTCGACCTCCTTAAAACAAATAGATAATTAAAACCAACAAAAATAAATGACATAATTTTAATATATATTTTTATCATGATGTATAAATTATAAAGACTTAAAAAATATTGGAAAAGAAAAGGTTTAACAATAATAATTAAATTAAATAAATATACATATAATCTAAATAATTAAATAACATAATAATAATGTTATAGGTAAAAAATATATATTTTTTAAACTAAATAATAAATTTGGATGGATCGAGTTGTGTTGGGTTCATTTTAGGTCCATCATTGACCCAACTTAATTAAAAAAAAATTCATGATTTTGAATTCAACTCAACCAACTCAAAAATATATTTAACCCAATTCGATCCATCAAATTGGATTGAGTTGGTTAGAGTTACTCTAGTTGTCGGATTGTTTGAACATCCTTAATATCAATTATTGATCGATTGAACCCATTTTGATAATTAACGGTATTTTCTAATTCAACAATTTGGAGTAGGAGATTGATGAGTTCTTAGTTGATGGGCACCTTAACATTAAAACTTTAAAAGCTATGAAATAAAAAATATGCAAATAATTCTTTAAAAAAAAACAAAAGAATATGCAAATAATTCTGAACAAAACTAATGTGGAAGGTGAGTTTACAAAAGAACCCCCCCTCCTCAGCATGAACAAAGAATGAGAGACAGAAACAAAAGAGGAAAAGATTCACGGGAAAACTTCAAACTTGTAACCTGTCTCTGTTTTGTGGCTTATATTCATTCCTTTCTCTTTCTTCTCCACTTTCACTCCAACCACCCGTGAACTCCCAAAAAAAAAAAAAAAAAACTTTTCTTTTTCCATTAATTCTCTAATTATGCTTCACTTTTTCACCTAATTCTCTTCTTATTTCCCCCATTAACCTCTATATATATATATAAACCCTAAACCCATCCCTTTTCTATAACAATTCCAAATTCAATAATTCCTCTGTTTTCACCTCCAAATTCTCCCTCAAAACAATGCCAAAACTCAACCCCTCTTTTACAATCTCTCTGTTTCTCCTTCTTCTTTTGCTCACTCAAACTCACTCCCACACCAAAGGCCTCAAACCCAGAGACTCATCCAAAAACATTCTTCCAGAGAATTCAACCAAAACCCAATTCTCAGAACAACAATTCATGAAATGGGTCAAATTCGTTGGCACCCTCAAACACTCTGTTTTTCGAACGGCCAAGAACGAGCTCTTTCCTTCTTACACAATCCACGTGGATAACGATCCTACCGTCGGCGACTTCACGTCGATCCAAGACGCCGTTGATTCACTACCCTTTGTCAATTTGGTCAGAGTTGTGATCAAGATTCATGCTGGTGTTTACACGTGAGTTCAAATCTTACTAAGAATGCTCTGTTTTTTTGTCATTTGTTTTTACTTTGGTGTCGTTTTCTAATTCTCGAATGTGAATTTGATTGAGTAGAGAGAAAGTGACAATACCGCCATTGAAATCTTTTGTAACAATCGAAGGAGAAGGAGCGGATAAAACGGTCGTACAATGGGGGGATACAGCCCAAACGCTTGGCCCAAATGGTCAGCCAATGGGGACCTACAATTCCGCAACTTTTGCAGTAAATTCCCCTTATTTCATCGCCAAGAACATCACATTCAAGGTAAATCAACATCTCTTCAACACAAAAAAAAAAAAGGTTCTAGGGTTCGAGACAGCTTTAGACACTTCAACTCTCTCTCCGTTTCTCCAATGTATCTCCAATGCCATGTGCTAGGGACATGCCAATGGTGTACCGAGTACATGGGAGCTAAGCTCCACTCCCAATCATAAAAAATATATATTTCCTTTATCGTCCCTAAGGATTGGCGCAATTGGTCAAAGGCCCGAGTTTGGAGTCTACGATTCTCTTAAAATTTTGGGTTTGGAGACTCTTATTGACATTAATTCGTAGACATCCCTAACTATGTCTCCATTCCTAATTCTGACACCAAATCATCAAGATAAAAAATAAAAATAAAAAAGTTTCCTTTACATTAAGTTATAAATTAAATTCAATCCATGAGCTTAGGGGTGATTTCAGTTCGGTTTTTGTCAGTTTTGTGTCAAACCGACAACCGAACCGATATCTTCAGTTTTCTAAAAATGGATCCGATCCAATGTCCAATAAAGTATAGAACTAATGATTCGGTTTTCAATTGGTTCGGTTCGGTTTTGGATCCGATCCAATGTCCAATATTTTTTAATATATAAAAAACAATATTTCTAACTAAAAAAAACTTCTCCAATTTTCTTTAACAAGTTTGATCCTTACATCTAATTTTCTTTCATAAAATTAGTTTTAAATAGATAATGACAAATTAATATGAAAAAAGTAAAGTGTGAGATAATTACTTAGAAAATATATTGACATTTGAAGGATAAAAAAACATTAGATTGATCTTCAAGACTTTAAAAAATCTTCTAAATAATGGAATAAATATGACTTTATATGATTTATTAATAATATATATTTCGGTTTGGATTGGTTTTTATTGGTTTTTGAAAACGAAAACCAGAACCAATCCAATATTTTCAGTTTTTTCAAATTACAAACCGATATGTCCAACTTTGTGCTAAAAAACTGATCCAATCCATTGGATTGGATTGGTTCGGTTCGGTTTTTCAGTTTTTTGATTTTGCCTTGCACTCCTACATGAGCTTAAGATTTTTAAAGCTTAATTTTATCTAACTAATATTAATTTTTACTCGTTGAATATTTTTTTATACAGAACACCACCCCTGTACCAGCGCCAGGGGCGATAGGAAAGCAGGCGGTAGCATTTAGAATCTCAGCAGACACTGCAGCCATAATCGGGTGTAGATTCTTAGGAGCACAAGACACGCTATACGACCAGCTAGGTCGACATTACTACAAGGATTGCTACATAGAAGGGACAGTGGATTTCATATTTGGAAACGGGTTGTCTCTGTTTGAGGTAAAGAAATTTTGAAGGAAAAAAAAAACAGTTTTGTTAGTTGAAACAGTGTGTAAAAAAGGGATTTTGATTGGTTGAATGAACGATGGTTTGAAATAGGGGTGTCACGTGCACGCAATAGCGGAGTACACGGGTGCATTGACGGCTCAAGGGAGGAGCAGTTTGCTGGAGGACACAGGGTTTTCATTTGTGAACTGTAAGGTCACGGGCTCTGGAGCGCTCTACTTGGGAAGGGCATGGGGGCCCTTTTCTAGGGTTGTTTTTGCTTTTACTTATATGGATAATATCATCCTTCCTAAAGGCTGGTACAATTGGGGTGATCCCAATCGTGAAATGTGAGTTTCTCCATTTCTCTGTTTTTTTTCTATTTAATATACTTATGGCATATTTAGAGTAAGGAAAATTAACTATTCAAATTAGTGATTATAAGGAGAATGGAAAGTGATTATAAAATAATTATATTAAAAAAGAATAATTGTTGGTGACTCAAACATGCAATTTATAATGTCATTCATTCATAACGAGGAAAACTTCTATACTCATAGAAGAGTCGAAAATCTATTCTTGAGACCCGCGTGTCACCATTTCGTGCCACAAAGTTTTTTTTTTTTTTTTTAAATAGTATTTTTTTATGGTGCCACTTAGGTCACGAGTATGGACTGACTGATTGCTCATCCATAAACATACAACTTTTTGTAAGTTTTTCAATTGAATAATATAGTGAAACATATCAATAAATGCTGAAAAGAACTTGATAGAAACTTTATGCATATAGAACCTAGATAGATGCTTGAAAGATGTGTTTATAGGATCCACTAATGATTAAGAATTCATTGTTAAGCCGCCAGCGCCAACAACATCCATTATATAGTAATAAAAAGTTACCATTATTTATTTTAATCGATCTTAACTATTATTGTACTGTTTAATAAATAATTCAACTACATTCAGTTTTTTTAACAATCAATAAACATAAATAATGATTCTACGTAACCACTATTTACCTCCCAAACATAAACATATGTTTTTTTTATTATTTTTTTAAAAAAGAAAAACAGAAAAAAATTATGCTATTTTCCTCTTCTTCTTACCTTAGTGCATTTATACGTGCTATTTTCCTTTTCTTTCTGTCAAGAAAAAATATGGTTAGTTTTTTTCTCCGGGATTGGGGCGGGGATTTCTCAGAGGGCATTGATGGGGAGGGATTTTTTTTCTTTTTTTTTTCCTTTTTCATTTTTTATATATTTTTTGAACAAAAAGTTCAAAAAAATTATAATTTTTTAGAAAATATCTATAAGTTTCAACTATAATGTTAATCATCAAATAAATTATTCATATGCATAAATAATATCATAAAAATATATATTTATTTAAAAATTAAAGGAGTAGAATTAAGAAAATATATAAAATTATTAAAAAAAAAAAAAGATAAATGAGGCGAGGATCAAGAAATCGGGGAATACAATCCCCGTCGTGTTTAGCCAACAATGATTTTTTTCTCCCCTATCTCCGACTCCGTTAAGGACGGATCCCCGCAGAGAAAATGAACATCTCTTTATCCACTAAACAAATCCACAAATATTAAATAAAAGAGCAAACTTTTCAATCAGTAGCTGAACATTCTTAGTAGCTAAGAGACCACCGCCGCCGCCACC
The DNA here is from genome assembly GCA_037833695.1 of Sechiopsis laciniata. NCBI lineage: Eukaryota > Viridiplantae > Streptophyta > Magnoliopsida > Cucurbitales > Cucurbitaceae > Sechiopsis > Sechiopsis laciniata. The sequence continues at coordinate 6,560 of JBBMKA010075168.1, read as the reverse complement.
TAACTTCTCAAAAATGGTGGTTTTGGGCGGTGGCATTTTCCCATTTGTCCGTTTTTCATTTATTACAGAGCACGCGCAGCAGGGGCATTTTCGTAATTATGTCAATGTTTTATTTATTTTTATTTTTTTGTAGGACTGTGTTTTATGGGCAATACAAATGTACAGGAGAAGGGGCAAGCTTTGCAGGGAGAGTTTCATGGTCTAGAGAGCTAACTGATGAAGAAGCCAAGCCTTTTATTTCTCTTGGCTTCATTGATGGCTCTGAATGGATCAAAAGTTAGTTTATTATACTTTTTCCTTTTTATACATATTTGTATAATTTATATTAGAAATTTTCAATACCATATGAGTTTATGCTAGGCTACCATTTGTTGTATTTAATCTTTTCACTTTACTAATAAATCTATAAAATTGTATCTACAAAATTACATATATGCATTTACTTATGAGGTGTTTTGATGATGAATTAGTTTGAGGAGATATCTTAAGTAGTTAAAATTGAGAATTATAATAAAAAATTCGTTTGAATGTGATTTTTTTTTTTGTAAAAGAATTAATAACAATACCTTATTTGAATGTACATTTAAAACTGACTACTTATTTTGAGTAGTTAAAAAAGAATTATTATAAATAAATTGATAAAAATAAGTTATTTTAAAAAGTTAGAAATTAATAATTAAAAATGAATAGTTGTGTTGGAACTGTTTGTTTGTCATATTTAAGGAGGAATTAACTTTAAGAATTATATTGATGAGTTATTTTGAATAGTTAAAAATTGAAAGTGCAGCCAAAAATTCGTTTGGATGTAGTTTTTGTGTTGAGAAGTTAGAATCACAAGTTTGTTTGGGTGTGAATTTAAAATGAATAATTATTTTTAGTAGTTAAAAAATGAGTTATTTTGATTAATTTGAAATGAATGATTAGAAATGAGTGGTTGGAAATAATTGAGTAGTTATAAATGAATGATTAAAAATGAATGGTTAGAAATGAGGAGTTATTTTTAAAAGTAAAAAGGAAGAGAAGTTAATAAAAACTCATTTGGATATAGATTTTCGAAGAGGGGTTACTAAATCCTCTTTAAATATGACAAACAAACAATCCCTTTGTCTGTTTGTTTGGCATATTTAGGTAAGATATAGTTTTAGGATTTATTAATTCCTTCTCGAAAACCTACATCAAAACGAGTTTTTACTAACTTCTCTTCATTTTTTACTTTTAAAAATAACTCTAATTTATAATCATACATTTTTAATTATTTATTTATAACTACCCAATCATTTCTAATTACTCATTTTAAATCATTCATTTCAAATCAATCAAAATCTTTTATTTTTAATCATTTATTTTTTAACTACTAAAAATAATTATTCATTTTAAATGTACATCCAAACAAAATTTTGACTCTAACCCATTTACACAAAAACTACATCCAAACGAGTTTTTTTACACAACTCTTAATTTTTAACTACTCAATATAACTTCTTAACGTAAATTTTATCTAAATATGTCAAATAAACACTCTCTTTGACAAGTTATAAATGAATCATAAAAAATAAATAATTAAAAATGAAGAATTATTTTTAATAATAATAAATGATGAATTATTTTGAATAATTCTATTTTAAATTTTCTCTTAAATTTGACAAACAAAGACCCTCGTGATGTCTTTTCATCATTTGTTTTTTTGCTTTTTGTGTTAAGTTTATGTTTGTAATGTCACGTTTTTGTCGAACTTTATTAATTCACTTCAATATATGTGGGTCAGGGGATTGTTGTGTAAAGTCGTAATGTTAGAAAATTATAAACTTGTTGTTTTCAAGAATATTTGATGACTCTTCTCTTTTTTTTTTCCTTTTTTTTTTTTTTTTAATAATTAGTTGAACATAGTTTAAGTGAAAAATGAACTTGTTTGTATGTGAAAATTGATAAGCATGACGGAAATCAATTCATTGCTATGTTCTTGGAGAGGGTTGAACTATACTATACTACAAGCACTAAACACCAATTGACAAATTAATAAATGTAAGTAATTATTAAATGATCAAAAGATTACACAAAATAAAAGTAAATGATAACATTTTTTTAAAAAAAAAAATTCATTCTCCGATAATACCTTAAATCTTTTAACAACAAAATTACCTAGAAGTTTGATCATTACATAAAAATTAAAAATTTAAAAAATTTAAAAAAAAAAAAAAAGATAATCAACCAAAAGAGGCAGATAGGCATAACTTAGTGCAACAAAATATATTTTAGAAATGTCAATAACTTTACTCATATATATATATTTTATCAATATCATTTTTTTTTTAGTATAAATTGGAGGGGAGGGAAAACTCGCGACTATAAAGTTAAAATAGATTAACACTAAATAAGATAACTAACTGCGCTACCGATTCATTCGATTTATCAATATCATTTATTAATATTTAGAAGAACATTGCTAAATTATGGTGTTGTCTAATTCTTAAATCTAAGATAGGATAAATTTAATTTATAGTGCTACCTATCCACCTAGGAACAATTTCCTATATTTTGTGGAAAATGTTAGGAAAGCATGAAAATTTAAATTGGACAGAAAGTGAAGTATAAAACTAGGAAAATAGGCCTTGTCATTGTGTACAGATGGAAAAAAGCTAAAAGAAGAAGAAAAGCAAAAGAAATCCTTTGCTGCTGTCCTAATTGGGTTTCTGTTTAGAATGTGAAACATTTCGAAGCATAGGCCCACTGGACCTATCTTATCTTTTTCACTGCCTTCCCTCATTCATTTGTACTTATTTCAGAGATTTAATAGTGGAAAATTATATTAAATGAGTTTATATTTGTCTTCATAATCATACTAGTATTATAATATGGTATGAGACAATATTTATTAATATCAATAATTATATGTAATTATTTTCTAATTTTATCATTTTATTTATGATTCAAGAACTTGACGTTTTACTCATCTAAACTTGGGACATCAATGACCTGTCTCTAAACTACTATTACGAAAGGATCATAAGAAATCTCTACAACCATCTTAAACCTAAATCTTAAGGGGAACTATCTAACCTGACATAAATATATAATTCGAAGTTATGTTCTTAGAATTAGATTGATTAAGTATGACCTTGTACTGACAAGATGGTCAGAACATGAGACCTTGAAATGTATAGGGGTTGGAGAGAAAATGAGTCAGCGTAAATTCTCTTATATACTAAAAAAAGCATCATATGCAAATAGAATAGTATCATGATGTAGTGATTCAAATTTTTATTTTTTTTTAGTTTAACAATATTTAATGGGAGAATTTCAAACTTTTAACTTTTTCTTTTTTTTTTACTTTTTTTTTAAAATTATTAAACCATATATTAGGTCACTTGGTATGATTTAAAAGTCAACAAACCAAATGAATATAAGAAAAAAAAATCAAATTCTACCACAAGTTACTCTTTTGATGGACAATTAGTAGGGTGTTCAAATAATAGATTGGATTAGGTAATGACTTTTTTTAATTGGATTCAAATAAATGAAATTTACATGGATTGAATTAGTTACCTAAAATTAATTTGAAATCACTCGAACTAACCAAAATTAATTTATTAATTTAAAAATATTTTTACATGTAATTATGTGTATATTTATTTTATTTAATTATTAATTTTGACCTTTTATTCTCTAAAATTCTATAAATTACTTTTTTAAGTCTTTAAATTATACATATCATGATATAAATTGAAGTCTAATTATTCATGATTTTTTTTTAAATAAAAATTTAAATAAATAACAAATATATATTCAATTTAAAAAGAAAACAACAAATTCGATGACCCAACCAATCCAAAAATATATGAATTTGATTGGGTTGGGTTTCTTAAACTCAAATAACCGGGATATCGGCACTTCACTCTCTTATACTCAGGGCACCACTAGCATGTCCCTAGGATTAGGCACCAAGATACATCGAAGAATATTTTAATTTAATGGCTTCAAATTTTGTATTTCTTAAGGAAGCATACCTTAGTTTAAACGCTCATCATCAGCCTTGAATTAGACATGCCTTGAGAGAGAGAGAGAGCTTTTAGGATAGTATGTAGTTGGAATTTCAATGTAAGGCATTAAACTGTTTAAACCATATCTCGACCCATAGAACCCAATTCCATTTTTTATCTTTGAGAACAGTGAAATGGCAAAAATAATTGACCAGATGTTGGAGTGATGTGCATTTGAAACTGAAAAAAAAAGAGGAAAAAATGTGGGGGCTACCACTGTTAAAGATAGAAGCCATATTTCCAGCTTCCCATCTTCAGAAATTTGTTTTATTTGAGACACACTGCCAATTTTTATTTGGTTCCTTTGGCAGCCCCCCCATCTTTTCACTCTTTACCCTTCCTTTCTAACATTTTCATCTTTGTCTCCCCATCTTTTTCTTTTCTTTTCATTTCCCTCCACTTTTCTTCACCCCTCCTTTTCCTACACTTATCTCATAAATAAATATACATTTCATGGTTACCTTTTTTTCTAGGAAATATAATGAAGTCATCCCCCTGGTAAATGTATATTGGCAATAATTGATAAGTATTGATGTCAAATCTATCGTACCTCACATTTATTGTACTATAAAATGTGAGGATAGCGTAATTTGAATATATAATAATCTTTTGATCACAAATTCATAGAAAAATTAATCACCTACGAAATTGTTGGGTATATACTCAATAAGTAGTTTATATATGGTGAAAACAAAGAAAACACCGCACACATCCATTATTGTTAATTTGAAATTAATATCACAAGTAACATGTTTAACATGCATAACCAAACAAAACAAGTCCCATACTAAATATGAAAAAAAAATACCCTAATTAATTGAGCTATATATGTTCAAATAGATCACATTCCACGTGGTTAGTACATATAAGACAATTATTAGCGTCAAAATTTTCACTCTTATTTCAAAAGAATTAAACTTTAAACTCGTGATTAGTAATTTGTCTCGTGTAAATAGTCGAGATGCATGTAAACTAGTCCAAATACTCACGAATTGGAAAAGTTAAACTAGAATGACTAATGAAAAGTATTTTTAAGGATTACTTATTTAGTGGTCGTTGATCATTATTGGAAAGGTGAGAATATATCACAACCGGTACAAAATACATATATTCATTTTATATTCAATAGTTCCAAATGGAATTCAACTATTATGGACTGACCTTAATGATCAAGAAGTCTTGTAAAATTAAGGGGTGATGAGTTTAATTTGTGCAGCCACCTACTTTCTTTGACATTCAAATGTTGTAAGGTTAGGTCATACGTCCCGTAAAAATAGTCGGAGTGCACATAAACTTACCCGGACAGTCACAAATAAAAAAAAAGTTTAAATTGAAATTTCATTTTATCTAATATGGTAGGTCATTAGGTGTACACTAATGTCGTGTCGCTTAGCAACTGTTCTTGTTGGTAATATGATATCCACTTTAAACATATATATGCTAACTTCTTTCTTTCTCATGTAACCCCATGTTTTTGTTTTTGTTCTTTCTTTAGGAGGTGTTTGGGCCACAAAAAATAAGGAGAAAAATGGGAATGAGGATGATTTCCCGTGTTTGGACCACCGCGAATCATTCCCTCCATAATCACATTTTCCAAAAATCCTCTTTTTCATTCTCCTTATAATTACTTTTTATTCTCTCTTTAACAATTTCTTATACATCACATCACTATTTTTCGCTCACATCATTTTTATTATTTTATTTTCTTATAATCATTACTTTTACCTCAAACATAAATAATCATTCTCCCCACTATTCTCTTCCTCATTCTTATTTTCCACTTAATCATTATCATTCTCTTTGCTTCAAACATACCCTTAAATCTTAATAAACATTTGAGTTTCTTTCTTTTTTTTTTTTTTTTTAGGTTTAAAAATGAGTTTGCACCAACTCCAAAGATAGCGATATCATAGAATTTGAAATCTTCCCTTTGTTCACGCCTTACGAAATATTCAACACAAAAACGAACCGTGTGGTCATGTCTTGTCCCATAAATAACTTTTTGTTTTTATTTTTTTTCAAAAGCAAAATTTTGGGGGCTGTTTGGTTTAGTGGTTTTTGGTAGTCCCTTCTCAATCTAAACCCTAATCATTGTTAACCTCCCTCCAAAGTTTGCTAAAAAAAAAAAAAAACTCAAACTCAGATTTGATTTGACTCAACCCCTTTTCCCTTGTTCATTATGGCATGTTTGTTTTTTTGAACATGATTCTCAACTTCTCTTTTGTTTTTTCGTAATAAATAATTATTTTTAATTCTTCTTCGATTACTTTTTAATTACTCTTTGAATTTCTATATTTAAAAAAAAATTCTTTTATCAAATTCCACATTAAATCTCATTAAATTTATCTTTTAATCTGCTAACATTAATATTAAAATATTTATTTCTAAAAACAATTTCAACTCTATTGAAAAAGTCAATAGCGTGGGTTGTAATCTAATTTAATTCAGAATTCGATTTTGAAATGAATTATTTCATAAAAAATTATCAATTAATAATAATTTTAATTCATAAAAAACTTCATT
>JBBMKA010075126.1:0-15186 GCA_037833695.1 Sechiopsis laciniata | reverse complement strand
TGTGGAGCTTCGCCCAGAGCTTGCTACAAATGTGGCAAGGAAGGCCACTATGCCAGATTTTGCCAACAGGACGGAGCAGCTGTCAGACAGGCCCAGCAGCAGGGCCGAGTGTGACTATGAGTGAAGGCTGCTGCATGGACGGGCGAGCGAAGGCTGCTGCACGAACGGGTGAGTGAAAGTTGCTGCGCGGTGTGTTGCGACTGTGGTGTGCGATAACGACAGGGAGATCCGGCGAGGCACTGGTGAAGCTACTGGGCGCGTGCGAGAGATCGGGATGCGAACGACTGGCGCTGCTGCGTGCGGCTGGGATTCGAATGCACGACGCTGGGGTGAACGAACGGAGGGAGCGTGCATCTGCGAGACTGGGCGTGCACGCGATTGGACTAGGCGCGCGGTACAGCTGGGAGCTAGCGAGTGTTCGATGGGGCAGGGCATGGTGATCAGGAGATCGGGGAGAGATGCACGAGCGGGCTGAAGGCGTGCTGATGGTACGTGCGATCTAGGGCTGCTACTCGATGACTGTGCACTAGGGTTTGTGATCGAGCTGGGGGCGTGCGGGAGAGCTTGGCGATCGGCTGGTGCTTTGGGTGGTGGAGGTGTCTCGGCTAGGAGAGAAAGGAGAAGAAGTGAGGGTTGCGAATGAGAGGAAAAAGAAAAGAGAAGAAGAAGTTACGGCTCACTTAGAGTCTCGACAAGATTGAGAAGGAAGGAGGAGATCGCGACACGTGTCCTCCTCTTAGGTTCCGGCTTCGAGTCCTGGCGACGACTGTTTTTCTTTTCTTTTTCTCAAATAACCCAACAAAGGCACCAACTTCCCAAACAGCAATACTTAGACCTGGAAACCTTAAACCGAAGTGAAAACCCAAACTCAGCAATTAACAGAACAACCCCGAAACCCTGGCAAAAGATTAGACTACCCTGAAGGCAAAATTACAAAAATGCCTTCAGAGGTCCAAGCTACCCTAATGGCCCAACGGAACAACAGAAAAAGCAACCGAACGTACCTGGAGAACTGGAATGGAAAACTGGGACGTTACACATAATTAACAAGGGTTTCAAGGCTGTTCTATTAATTGCTGAGTTCGGGTGTTCCTTTGGTTTCAGGTTTCCAGGGCTAGTGTTGTTATTTAAGAAGTTTGGAGATCCTTTTGGCTAAAAGAGGAAAAAGGGAAAAATAAATTGTTTAAGTTTCCTTCGTCAGGACTCGAAGCCAGGACCTCTTGAGGACATGTGGCACTCCCTCGTTAAACCCTTCTCTTTTTTTCGAGACCCTAAGAATAGCCGCAACTCTCATTTTTCTCAAACACAAAAACTCCTTCACGAATTCTCTCTTCTCTCTTCTTCTCCCAATTGTCAAAATCACCAACACCCAAACTCCTTCGCCGAAGCTCCTAACCTCTGGAAAACTCTAACGTCATTCGCCCAAATCCAGCTCCGAGATCCCTTTGCGTACCTACACCTTCCCGCAAGCAGTCTCGTGATCGCCTCATCCATCGCTGCCTTCCTCTTACTGAGATCCACACCAACTAGCTTCTTCGCCGATCCAATCGCCACAGCTCGTAGACACTGCTCATATCGCCTTTGCCCTTACAAATAGCTAGGAAATTTGTAGCTTTTCGGTCGCAATCGCCTCAGGTATGTTTCGGCTAAACCCTTCTCATTCTCTGTTGGTCTTTCGTGGCCTAATGTCAAGATCTATCGTTCGTATTCTCTTTGCAGCCGAGTCCGTGAACGCACAGCGTCGAGACCTCACCCGTCCGCTTGTCTGAGTCGATCCACTATGTTGCGTTCTCCTTTGGACTTTTGCCCTAACGAACCTTTCGCCTCAGCGAGACGTTTGCCTTTCGCTTCTGCTCGCAGTCTCGTCCTTCACCGAGCTTCGCACCAGTGCCTCGCTCGCCTGCACTCAAGACTTCGCCTTCACCTTTGCTAAAGCCAGCTACCGAGCCTGTTTTCTCATTTTAGGGGTATTATTTCCCGAGCCTTGCGTGTTGGTCATTTGCTGCTAGGTGTTTGGAGTTTTGCAGCTCAAGAAGCACTATTTCCTATTTGTGTTTTTTGCTTGTTTTCCAGGTAAGGATTTCTTGCCGGGGTTGTGTGGACCGTGCGAGACTTCATTGATTGCATTCTTGTTTGCTAGTTTTACTGTTTACGAGCATGTTTAGTGGATAGCATGTTTTACTCCTGTTTCCACATGTTAGTGCCATGCTAGGTTTTGTTCTTCCAACATGCTTTGATTCCTACTTTTAAGCTCGTAGTGCCATGCTAGGGTTTATTTGTTATTGAGCATGTTTGATTATTAAGAAATAGGGTTTGAGTAATCTTAGATAGAACTTGTTAGGTTGTCATCATCCAGAGGCTGAGAGTGGACCAACGTACGTGTCCCCACCGGCCGGGCTGTGAGGATAGATTCTTTACCCCCAGCAGCCAGGTGTGGAGTAGCTACCACACTGGGATAAACCTAGTTTGTAGCCTGCTAGAGCAGAACCCTGCCAACGGTGTAAGCCTACCTTGGCCGGTTCTTAGCTTCAGGCATCGATGGTATTCAGGCTGCTACAGTTGAGTGCCGAGGGCCTCGTACTATTGTAGATCAATGACACCGCTTTCGAGTCTTTAGGTATGCGTACCTGGATCGACATAGTTTGTCCCTAGGCCCCCACATTTATGCAGTTGCAGTAGCATGCAGTGTTCACGCACACGCGTTAGGAATCGAGAGGAGAGCTCCCTCGGGCTAATGTTCATGAGTACGCCATTTACTTTCTAAGTTTAGAGCTAGACACCGGGTACTCTCCTGGATGTCCCAAGACCATATTGGAGAGCTGGTCAAGACTAGCTTTTGATTTGGCCACTTGGCCGAGGGTATGAGACCTTCGAGGATATCTATTTAGGATCAGCTTTTGAGTTGGTCATTTGGCCGAAGGTATGAGACCTTCTAGGATATCTGATCACTAGGCCAAAAGTAAGAGACTTCCGATGAATCAGAAGTTCTATTGACAACTCATTTCAGGGATTCTATGTTGGTAACTGTTTGCATGTATACTTAGATGCTGGATGATATGTTGTTTCGTACTGTCCCCCGGTTGGGGATTCTTACTGAGTGCCTTTGTACACCCTTATTTTCTGTGGTTTTTCCACCAGGTAACTTGGGACAGCATCGGGACGGCTAGAGGAGGAGCTGCTTGATCATAGGCGTTCGCTGTTTTAATTTTTATATATTGTCTTTATTCAGCATGCAGGATAGTTTGGGTTTTAATGGATTTTCATGTTTTAAAAATGTTTTGAATAACTCTGGCAAGAGGATCAATTATGTCTTTATTTTATGAACTATTCTAAATGGTTAAATGGCATTTGTTTTATTGGTCGGTTTAAAGTTTAGTTTTGAACATATTTAACCATGCATGTTGAGTAAGAACCGAGTTTAGGACTGTTTTAGAGTCGGGTTCTTACAACATGTAACCGGCATTCTGGCGATTTACACTCAAACCACAAAGAGTTAGTCCTTACTTGGACCCTCCCTGCCAACAACAGGTAACACATGTATAATAGATGCTGTAACAAAACCCTTAACAAAAGAACTTTCGACATACTTGACGGCTGTTGGAGTGCTAATGATCATGGGGACAAACAATTTAACTTAGTAGGTCAGTCTACAGAATCTATGACTCTGTGCTCTGATACCAACTGTAAGAACCCGACTCTAAGAAAAGTTCTAAACATGGTTCTTACTCAGCATGCATGCAATTAAAGATAAACAAGTCCGTGAAAATGATTCAAAATACATTAAGATCTAAGATAAAAGCGTTCAATTCAGAATTCCTGTTTAAAACTTGAAAACAATCCCTGGCCAGAGTATTATTAAAAACATCCACAAAGTAACATAAATAACACTGTGCAAAATTTCCTACGGACTCCGTGTCAAACTACATGCTGAAATAATTAAAGACATAAAAGACAGAGTGAGCCGGCAGCTCCCATGATCATTCAGCTCCTCCACTAACCGTTTCGATGCTGTACCAAGGTACCTGGTGGAAAACCAAAGAAAAATAAGGGTGTGTACAAAGGCACTCAGTAAGAATCCCCAACCGGGGTACAGTACAAAACATCAAATCATCTAGCATCCTAGTATACATGCAAATGGTTACCAACATAGAAACTTTGTCTTGTGATCTCAACATAACTCCTGAGTCCTCAGGAGTCTCCTACTCCCGGCTTAATGATCAACTTTCTAAACTGATCCCGATCTGTTATTCTCGAAGGTCTCTTACCCTCGACCAAATGACCAGCTCTCAAAACTGATCCTAAATAGATAATCTTCGAGAGTCTCATACCCTCGGCCAAGTGACCAGCCCTCAAAACTGATCCTGATTAGCTCTATTAACTGATCCTTGGACACCCGGAAGAGTACCCGATGTCAGGCTCTAAACTTGAACGAAAGTGGCGTACTAACGACATTAGCCCGAGGGAGCTCTCCTTCCAGCGCCTAATGCGTGTGCTCACACACTGCATGCTACTGCAATTTACGTAAATGTGGGGTCTAAACAAACTACGCCGATCCAGGTAAGCATGCTTAAAGACTCAAAACTGGTGTCACTGATCTACAGTAGTGCGAGGCCTGCAGCACTCAGTTGTAGTAGCCTGAACCACCGAATGCCTGAAGCTAAGAATCATCTAAGGCAGACTTGCACCATTGGAGGGGTTCCACTCTAGCAGGCTACAGACTAGGCTTATGCCACTGTGGTGAGCTAGACCACACCCGACTACCGGGAGCGGGAACCTATCCTTGCTGGTCCCGACCTGTGGGGACAAAGTACATTATATCCGCTCTCAACCTCTAGATGAAGACAACCGAACCAAAGCTAGCTAAGAATACATAAACTCGTTTCCTGACAGATCAATACAAGCTCAACAATAGATACAGCCTAGCATGGCACTACAAGCTTATCAACAGGAATCACAATGCATGCCGGAAAGAACAAACCTAGCATGGTACTAACATGTAGAAACAGGAAACAATACATGCTAGCAGGAAACAGAACAACATACAATCCTATCCACTAACATGCTCGTAAATAGTAAACAGCCAACAAGAATGCAATCAATGTATTAATCGTAGGGTCCACACAACCCCGTTAAGAAGTCCTTACCTGGAAATAAGTAGAACAAATACAGGAAGTGGTGCTCCTAGAGCTGGAGAATACCAACACGGGAAATAACCTAGGCAAAGCAATTAGCAAGCACACAATTAAAAACCAACAGGTATCTAATCTACCAGGCTAACAAATCGACAGGGCTCGAGGCGTTACCCAAACCAAAGAGGAACAAGTCTTGGTAGCCAAGGGGTCTTGGCAAGGCAGCACGAGCGAGGGGCTACGGCTGTGCAGGTGAGGCACGGGCGCGAGGGCCTGTGCAGCGATCTAGTGTGTGGGGTGCTATGCAGTCTAGGCAGCGATGGCGTGGGCAACGCGAGGGGCTATGATGCAGGCATGGCCGGGTGATGCTCGGTGCGTGCGCGAGCTGGCGATTGAGACGATGCGACAATCACGACTTGGGCGAGCTAGTGTGCGTGCAGTCTTAGTGATAAGGAAGGTTGCAGTAGCTAGGGTTTGGCATCGGTTGGGTCTCGACGTGGGGGTTGCGGGTGTGGGCGATCGGCAAGGATGGCGATGGTGATGGGCGTGCATCACGGTCTCGGTGATGATCGACAGCGAGGAGATGGCGATGTGGATCAGTGAGGGCGATGGGATGGTCTCGGAAAGAAGAGAAAGGGAAGAAGAGAATACAGCAATTGGGAGGGGAGGAGCGAACGATCGAAGGAAAACCTAACTCTTTTCTCTTTTCTTTTTAATTCATTTAATTATTCAAAACAACTCCCTTACTCTCTTTACAAAACTAACCCTTAAAACCCTTCAACCCCTCAAAGCCAACCCTGAAAGCCTGAAATCACAAAAACAGCCTTGTTTCAATTAAATACAAAAATAACCCTGAAGACCCTCAAATTACCAAACTAGCCCTAGAGGGTTAAATGACCAAAATACCCCTAGAGGCTATAACTGCCCTAACGACTCAATGATCCAACCGAATCAATAGAGAATCATACCTGAGGAATCAGGATAAAAAACTGGGTCGTTACAATAACCAACCACGAACACTTAACCTAGGCACATTAATAAATCCAAGTAGTTAACAACCAAACAGCTAAATAATTAACCAAGCCAACCAACAACGAACATGGCTCGAGAATAGAAGTTACCCAATCGAAGGTAAGAGCCTCGGTAACAAGGGCAGCGACAAGGCACGGGGCATGCTCGTGGGGCTACTGACTGCTTACGTACAGCGAATGGCTCGCGGCAGCTTGGCACGGGTTGGTGAAGGTGAAGCTCACGGCTGCTGAGTGTGCTAGGGAGGGGCTATGAAGCACGGAACCGTGCAGATGGAGAACGCTAGGCAAAAATCGTGTGGGCAAATGGATCGAAGGCGAGATGGCATGGTGAAGTGATGAACAGTAACGCGGATCAACAGCTGACGTGCGTACGGTCTCGATGTGAGCAGGACAGCAAGCTGTTTGGATCGGTGTGGCTACGATCACGGATCGATGGTGAGCGTTGTGGCTAGGGCTTGCGATCGGTGATGTAACGTCCCATTTTTCCATTATGGTTCCCCATGTATGTTCGGTTGTTCGATTGGGCCGTTAGGACAGGTTTAGCCTTTAGGGGTATTTTGGTCATTTTACCCTTAGGGTTAGTTTGGTAATTTATTAGCTTTCAGGGTCGTTCTTGCTTTTGACCGAGACTAGGGCTGTTTTGTGGTTTACAGGACTTCTGGGTTAGTTTGCTTTTGGAGGTTGGAGGTTGTTTTGGTTTAAGGAAGTTAAAAGAGAAAAATGAGAAAATTGATTTAAGTTTTGCCTTTGCTAGGGCTTGAAGGTGGGTTGGATCTGGGATTGCTTTACAAGTGGCGAAGAGGTCTCTTTTTCCCTATTAAAGAATGATTTCCTCTCCTTTTTCTTTCTTCTTCTTCTTCTTCTTTTGTCGAAACCACCTTCACCAAGCCCTAACCGAAAGAGAGCTTCAACATCGCCTAGCCGAGACCACGGTAACACCGATCGCAAGCCCGTAACGCCTCGCTCCGTACAGTACTGCCGAGCCCACGTTTTCGCACCTTGCCGCAAGCCAGCCGCATTGGCAGATTGCCCCGTGGATCGCAGCCCACGCACCAGCGAACGCAGCCCCAGCTGCATCAGCCTCGCCATCTCCTTGCTTCAACGTAGCCACAGGCCAGATGCACAACCTCGATTACCAGCTGCCTCGCGATCCCACACGTCTGCAGCACGCCCACAGTCGCCAGCCGCAAGCCCTCGCTCACCCCTCACCGTGTTACTGCCGAAAGCCTTGTTGCCGAGGGCTTATCCCTTCTCGGTTTGGGTAACCCCTATTTCTGAGACTTGTGTGTTTGGATGCCTGTTTCCGTATAGCTGCTAGATACTAATTATGTGTTTGCTTGTAATATGTCTAGGTTGTTTATTTATTGGTCCTGCAACTCTAGGAGCAGTTATCTATTGTTGTCTATTTCCAGTTTTCAAGTAAGGATTTCTTACTGGGGTTGTGTGGACCCTGCGATTCATACATTGATTGCATTCTTGTTGCCTGTTTATTATTTATGAGCATGTTAGTGGATAGGATTGTATGCTGTTCTGTTTCCTGCTAGCATGTGTTGTTTCCTGTTTCTACATGTTAGTACCATTCTAGGTTTGTTCCTTCCGGCATGCGTTGTGATTCCTGTTGTTAAGCTTGTAGTGCAATGCTAGGTTGCTTCTCTTGTTGAGCATGTATTGATCTGTCAGGAAATGAGTATGTGTATTCTTAGCTAGCTTCGGTTAGGTTGTTTTCATCTAGAGGCTGAGAGCGGGCATAACGTACTTTGTCCCCAAAGGTCAGGACCAGCGAGGATAGGTTCCCGCCTCGGGCTACCGGGTGTGGTTTAGCTAACCACAATGGCATAAGCCTAGTTTGTAGCCTATTAGAGTGGAACCCCTCCAATGGTGCAAGCCTGCCTTGGACGGTTCTTAGCTTCAAGCGTTCGGTGGTTTAGGCTGCTACAGTTGAGTGTCGTGGGTCTCGAACTACTGTAGATCAGTGACACCAGTTTTGAGTCTTTAGGCATGCATACCTGGACTGACGTAGATTATCTTAGACCCCCATATTTACGCATTTTGCAGTAGCATGCGGTGTACGCGCACACGCGTTAGGCACCGAGAGGAGAGCTCCCTCGAGCTAATGTCGTTAGTATACCACTTCTTTCTAGTTTAGAGCCAGACATCGGGTACTCTCCCGGATGTCTCAGGATCAGCTAAGAGAGTTGATCAGGATCAATTTTGAGAGCTGGTCACTTGGCCAAGGGTATGAGACTCTCGAGGATTATCTATTTGGGATCAGTTTTTGAGCTGGTCATTTGGTCGAGGGTAAGAGAACTTCGAGTATAACAGATCGGGATCAGTTTAGAGAGCTGATCATTAGGCCAGGAGTAGGAGACTCCTGAGGACTCTTAAGTTATGTTGAGATCACAAGGCAAAGATTCTGTGTTGGTAACTGTTTGCATGTATACTAGGATGCTAGATGATTTAATGTTTCGTACTGTACCCCAGTTGGGGATTCTTACTGAGTGCCTTTGTACTCACCGTTATTTTATGAGGTTTTTCCACTAGGTAACTTGGGATAGCACCGGGACTGCTAGCGGAGGAGCTGAATGATCATGAGAGCTGCCGGTGCCACTCTGTTATTTATTTATTTGTTTCAGCATGAAGTTGGACACGGAGTCCGTAGGGGATTTTTCATAAAGTTATTTATGTTGTTTTATGGATGTTTTAATATTACTCTGGCCAGGGATTGTTTTAAAGTTTTAAGCAGAAACTCTGAATTGAATGCTTTTATTTTTGGGACTTAATGTATTTCGAATTGTTTTCACAGACTTATTTATCTTTAAATGCATTCATGCTGAGTAAGAACCATGGTTAGGACTATTTTAAAGTCGGGTTCTTACAGTTCGTATCAGAGCATAGAGTCATAGATTCTATAGACTGACCTACTGAGTTAGGTCGTTTGTCCCCATGATCATTAGCACTCAAACGGCCGTCAGGTACGTCGAAAGTTCTTTTGTTAAGGGTTTTATTACAGTACTGCATCTAGTATACATGTGTTACCTGTTGTTGGCAGTGAGGGTCCAAGTGAGTACTAACTCTTTGTGGTTTGAGTGTGGATCACAAGTATGCCGGTCACACGTAGAGGAGCAGGGACGTCTAGTACTGCCAACCAAGGAGCTGGTACTGAGCCAATTGTAGATGAGACCACGTTCAGGGTTGACCTAACCGGCAGGCCACCATTGTCCCCGGCTGTTGATTTATCGAGAGAGGGGGTAGACGCTACCTTGCCTCAGAGTGAGACTTCTTGAGCGCAGTTTGCTTCAGCCACAAGGAAGATGATGGTAGATTTGTTGGCTGAACAGAGAGCGGAGACTCAGGAGCAGTTAGCAGCGCAGCGAGAGGAGTCTCGGGCACAGATAGCCCAGCTGACACAATTACTTCAGCAGACACCCCCAGCTGCCTCAGTAGCCCTGGCGAACCCTCCGAGCGGGTAAGAGCCTATTGTTGTTGAGATAGATGTGGTTGATGGAGCCGCCCAGTACGGCAAGTGGCTCAAGGATTTCGTTAACTAGAAGCCTAGTGAGTTTGATGCTTCCGAGAATCCACTGGTAGCAACGAAGTGGTTGGCCTAGTTAGAGTATATTTTCTATGTCATGAGCTGTCCAGATGTTCAGAGGCCGAGGTGTGCAGCTCATGTGCTGACTGATACAATAGTTTGGTGGTAGGAGTCCAACAATAGAGGTAGACTAGCAGGGTCTCCACCTGCCACGTGAGAGTTTTTCCGAACTGAGTTTCGAGCTAAGTACATTAGTGAAGAGGTCCAGCAAGAGATGGCAGAGGCCTTCTCGAACATGAAACAGGGAACAGACAGTATAGCTAGCTATGAGAAAAAGTTCTTAGAGTATAGCTACTTTGCTCCAGAGTTGATAGCCACAGAGGAGGTTAAGGTAAAGAAGTTTGTTGGCGGGCTGAGGAAGGAGGTTGCTCAAGATGTTCGAGCCTTTGCTCCTGATTCGTATGCTAGGGCCGTAGCATTGGCCACGATTTATAATGCTAAGTACCCGCCGGTGCAAGCCCCTGATGCACCTGTTCAGATTGTTCAGTCCTACTCTTGTGTAACGACCCACTTTTCCATTCTGGTTCTCTAGGTATGTTCAGTTGCTTTTTCAGTTGTTCGGTTGGGCCTTTAGGGCAGTTTGAGCCTCTGGGGGCATTTCGGTAATTTTACCTATAGAGGTAGTCTCGTAATTAATCTAGGGTTTCGAGATGTTTATGTTAATTGCTGAGTTCGAGTTTTCCTTTGGTTTCAGGTTTTCGAAGCTAGGGTCGCTGTTTGAGGGGTTTGGAGATTCTTTTGGTTAAAAAGGGAAAAAGGAAGAAAAAGGTGTCTTCGCCAGGACTTGAAGCCGGAACCGCCTGAGGACATGTGTCGCAATCCCATGGAGCCCTTCTCTTTTTGCCAACACTTTAAATACCTAGCCGCATCTCCAAATTCACTTTTTCTCCAAACAAATTTCATTTTTCTCTCTTTTTCTCTTCTTCTCCCAATCGCCGAAATCATAATTTCCCTTTCCCCTTCGCCGAAACCCATTCGCCTTCGCCAGAGCACCAGCAGCCGAGATCGCCAGCCTAGGCGATGTCTTCCTTTCTCCTTCATCGATCAGCTCGCTCAGCTTCTCGTCTATCGCATGCCCTCGCCTTGCCACAGCCGCACAAATCAAGTCGCGTCGCAGCTTCGCCTCGCCCAGATCAAGTTTCCCACCTCGCAGCTCATTAGATCCCCTTCGTCTGTGATCGCTTGCCAGCCAATTCACCTCAGGTACGTTTTTTCCGAGCCTTTCTTGTTCTCCACTGGTTTGTCCTTGGCCTGATGTCAGATTTGTCGCCTTGGTTGATTTACAGTTGAATCCACGAACGCTCAGGTCCGAGTTCTCGCCGTTCGCTTGACCAAGTCTAATGTTGTGCTGCCTTCGCTCCAGATTTTGATCTAGCAAGCCCTTCGCCACAGCAAGACGTTCGTCCACGCTGCCTCGTAGTTCCTCATCGGTCTTGCCGAGCCTTGCACTTCACACAGCCGTTTGTGGCTTCACCGCAAGCCTTCGCCTTCGCTGAGGTTTTAATGCTGAACTACCTTATGTTTGGTTTAGGGTAATTCCTTTCCCCGAGCGTGTGTTGGTTAATCAGTTGGTGCAACTGTTCGAGTAGTATTTAATTTGTGTTTTATTTATAACTTGTTAGGTTTATTGGATCTGCAGCTCAAGAAGCATTTTTATCTGTTGTGTATTTCTACTTGTTTCCAGGTAAAAATTTCTTGCCGTTGTTGTGTGGACCCTGCGAGACTTCTTTGATTGCATTCTTGTTTACTTGCCTTACTGTATGAGCATGTATAGTGATAGGAACTTTTATGCTGATCTATTCTTCTAGCATGTTTGACTCCTGTTTTCACATGTTAGTTCCATGCTAGGTTTTTTTTTCCAGCATGCTTGATTCCTGTTTTAATCTTGTGGAATCATGCTAGGGTTATTTGTTGTTGAGCAAGTTTGAATGATAGAAACAGTGTTGGGATTCTTAGATAAAACTTGTTAGGTTGTCATCATCTAGAGGCTGAGAGTGGACCAACGTACGTGTCCCCACCGGTCGGGCTGTGTAACGGCCTAGTTTTCCTTTCCGGTTATCTAGGTATGTTCTGTTGTATTTTCAGTTGTTCGGTTGGGCCGTTAGGGCAGTTTGGACCTCTGGGGGCATTTTGGTAATTTTGCCATCAAGGGTAGTCTCGTAATTAACCAGGGTTTCAAGGACGTTTTGTTGATTGCTAAGTTTGGGTTTTTACTTCGGTTCCAGGTTTCCAGGGTTGGTGTTGCTATTGGAGAAGTTCAGAGCCTTTGTTGATTAATTGAGAAAAAGGAAGAAAAACAAGTTACATAGCCAGGACTTGAAGCCTGTTGGTTTGAGTTTGGAGGGCTTGTTTAAAAAAAAAGAGAAAATAAGAGGAAAAAAGTGTCCACGCTGGGACTCGAAGACAGGTGGCCAGGGGCACATGTCAAAATCCTATTTTTTTCCCCTCATTTGGCCAAGACCTAAATGTCTAGCCACACACAACCCTTCTCTTTTCACGATTCTTCTCTTCTTCTTCCTCTTCTCCTTGCCGAACACCATAATCAAAGCTCCATCTTCATCATCGATCCTTCTCCTTCCTCAAGCTTGCATTTTTGCCGGATCTTCGCAGCAAGCCCTTTGTTCTTTTAAGCTGAGAATAACCCTAGTTCTCTCTTCCTCCATTGGCCGAGGAATCCAAGCCATCCAAGAACCTCTCTCTCACCTTGCCTAGAGAACTCCATTGCCGAAACCCCCTTTGCCACACTCTTGTTCTTAATTGACCTAGCTGATTGTTCTTGTTCTTGTTGCCCTAGCCGAGAACCTCTCTCTCACCTTTACAAGCATCTTCTTGTTCTTGTTCTTGGTTAACCTAGCCGAGAACCCTTGTTCTTATTGTTGTCGAGAGAAGTTTGCCAAGAGCCCACCTTGTGGCAAAGCCAAACTCTAGCAGAGAAGCATTGACACCATTGCAACCGAGGAGCTTCCAACCTAGCCGAGAGCACTTCTTGCATCAAATCAAGTCTAGCCGTGAAGCACCCTAGAGCCTTGCCGAGCCTTGTGTTGGCTTTGGCTAACTTTTTCGAGACCGTTGTTCTTATAGTTTAGCCTTTTAGTTAGATGAGATATTAATTGCTCTTGTTATTTATTTGTCTAGGGTTAGCTATCTGTTGGTTCTGCAGCTCAAGGAGAACTTTATACTTGTGTGTCACCAACTGCAAAGTCCGGGTCACCAATTGTCTGAACTCGGGTCACAACCCTAGCTAACTCTGGATCACTCGTTTGACTCTCAACAATCCTCTGCCTGATGGACGACTGAACCGTCAACTGTACATACGATAACCTAGTCTACTATCAATACAATGCCGGCCTGCTGTGTAAGGACCCGACCTAAAAATGGTCCTAAACCTGGTCCTTACTCAGCATGCATGCATAAAAGACAATTAAAATCACCAAGCATTCTGGGAAAATTAAAAACAACCATTTAGAATTTCAAGGAACCTGTTTATAAATGTTTAAATAGTTTATTCCCTGTTCAAACATTAAAAGTAGCCCTGGCCAGAGCATAATTTGAAATAACAAAATAAATAAATCATTCAAATGCTAAATCAGGTTCCATATGCAAAACCTATGGACTCCGTGTCCAACTACACACTGAATAGATAAATAAACAAATAAAAGCAGAGTGCCGGCGGCTCCCATGATCATACAGCTCCTCCTCTAGCCGTTCTGATGTTGTCCCAAGTTACCTGGTGGAAAAACCACAGAAAATAAGGGTGAGTACCAAGGCACTCAGTAAGAATCCCCAACCGGGGTACAGTACGAAACAACGCATCATCTAGCAATCCAGTATACAAACAAACAGTTACCAACACAGAACCCTGGAACCAAATGTCCAACAACTCCTGGGTCATCGGAAGTCTCTAACTCCCGGCCAAGTGGTCAGCTCAATAACTGACACTGAACAGAAATCCTCGAGGGTCTCTACCCTTGGCCTAAGTGACCACTCATCAGCTGGTCCTGTCCAGCTTTCCAAACTGGTCCTGGGCATCCAGGAGAGTACCCAGTGTCTGGCTCTAGACTAGAGAAGGAAGTGGTGTACTCATGAACATTAGCTCGAGGGAGCTCTTCGCTTGGCTATTAACGCGTGTACGCGCACACCGCATGCTGCTGCGTAAATGTGGGGGCCCAGAGACATACTACGCCAGTCCAGGTACGTATGCCTAAAGACTCGTAAGCGGTGTCACTGATCTACAGTAGCGCGAGACCCTTGGCGCTCGACTGTAGCAGCCTGAATACCACCGACGCCTGAAGCTAAGAATTGACCAAGGCAGGCTTACACCGTTGGCAGGGTTCTGCTCTAGCAGGCTACAGACTAGGCTTATATCGGTGTGGTAGCTACTCCACACCTGGCTGCTGAGGGTAAGGAATCTGTCCTCACAGCTCGATCGGTGGGGACACATATGTTGGTCCACTCTTAGCCTCTTGATGATGACAACCTAACAGTTCTATCTAAGATTACCCATTCCCTGTTTCTTAACAAACAAACATGCTTCACAACAAATAACCCTAGCATGGTACTAAGAGTTTAAAACAGGAAATCAAGCATGGCACTAACATGTGAATATAAGCGACAAACATGCTAGCAGAACAGATCAACCAAGAAGTTTCTATCCACTAACATGCAAGTAACAGTAAAGCAAGCATACAAGAAAGCAATCAGAGAAGTTCCGCAGGGTCCACACAACCCCAGCAAGGAATCCTTACCTGGAAACAAACAGAATTACACAACAAGCAGAAATAATGCTCCTTGAGCTGTAGACCAACAACCTAGCAAGTAATAACGTACGACATTAATAAACAACAGCTAAACAACTACGAAACCAAACGCAAAAAGCCTTGAGAAGCTACCCAAAACCAAGGAGGACTCAAGCCTCGGCAGAACTGCTCAGCAAGGCTGGGGCAAAGGCTGCAACGCGTGCGGCAGCGAGCGTCTAGCGAGGGTGAAGGCACGGGTTCATGCGCTAGCGAGCGATTACGGTAGGGAGCGCGCGTCTCTGAGGCTGGGCGTGCACGCAATCAGGCGAGGCACTCGGGCGCAGCTGGGCGAATGCGGGATGCGAGCGAGCTGGGCGCTGCTGCGTGCGGCTGGGATCAAAGGCAATCGGGGCAAGTGTGCGCGATCCAGGGGCAGGGCGTGACGACTGGGAGTGCTGCTGCTAGCGCGCTATCGGCTGCTGGCAAACCTAGGCGTGAGGATGGAGAGGGCGATCAGGAGGCACGGACGGGCTGGGCGCTGGCGATCGGGAAATTGCGATCGAGCTGAGGGCTTGCGATCAGGCGATGCTGAGCGTGCGTGTTGTATAATTGCCTAAATACGCAATCACACAAATCAGGATCGAATTGGAATGAACAAAGATAGAACTAGGAAAACTTGCGATACAGATTACACCACG
>JBBMKA010075115.1:0-15187 GCA_037833695.1 Sechiopsis laciniata | reverse complement strand
ATACAATCCTATCCACTAACATGCTTGTAAATAGTAAACAGGCAACAAGAATGCAATCAATGTATGAATCGCAGGGTCCACATAACCCCCGTAAGAAATCCTTACCTGAAAACCAGAAAATAGACAAATAGATAACTTGCTCCTTGAGCTGCAGAACCAACACAAAACTCAACCTAGGCAAATATTAACAAGCGAACAATTAACTAAACTTTAAACAACTTAGCAACAAACGACCAACACACAAAGCTCGAGAACTCATACCCCAAAATCGAGAAGAACGGGCTCGGCAGCAAGGCCTCAACGAAGGCGAAGGCAAAACCTCACGGCTAGGCGACGCAGAACGAAGGCGGACAAGGCGTGGCTGTGCGGTTGGACTCGGCGAGCTGCTAGGCGATTCTTTTAGCCAAAACAGCCTCCAACCTCCAAACGGCAAAACTAACCCTAATGCCCTTCAAACAAAAAAATAGCCCTGCCCTCGGTCAAAAGCAAGAACGACCCTGGAAATCAATAAATTACCAAACTAACCCTAAGGGTAAAATGACCAAAATACCCCTAAAGGTTAGAACTGCCCTAACGGACAAACGAAACAACCGAAACAGAAGAGAATCATACCTGGAGAACCGGGATAAAAACCTGGGTCGTTATAATACTCCCTCATTTTATAACTTTCATCTCCGAAAGCCCCTAAGATTGAAACAACTCTGGATAGTGAGTCCTCATCTCATCTTCCAACTCCTAAGTTGCCTCTTCGGCCTTTTGACAACGCCACTGAACCTTAACCAAACTGATCTCCAGGTTACGCAAGGTCTTGCGCTTCTGGCTAGAATCTGCACAGGCTTCTCCTCGAAGCTCAAATTTTATTCAGCTCTAACGGCTCATAATCAACTACATGAGACAGATCTGCCATATACTGACATAACATCAACACATGGAACACATTATGCACTGCTGCCAATGACGGGGGGCAAAGCCAAACGGTAAGCCACTGAACCGATCCACTCAAGGATCTCAAAGGGTCCTACAAACCTGAAACTCAACTTTCCCTGCTTATCGAACCTCAAAACACCATGCATCGGTGCCACTTTCTGAAAAACATGCTAACCAACCTCAAATTCTAAGTCTCTGTGCCGAACATCGGCATAGCTTTTCTATCTACTCTGTGCTGTCAACATACGAGCCTTGATCTTCTGAACTGCATCGTTAGTCATCTGCAACAACTTAGGACCCAAAACCTGTCTATCACCAACCTCTTCCCAAAATACTGGAGATCTACAACGCTTGCCGTACAAGGCCTCAAATGGAGCCATTTGAATCGTCGACTGATAACTGTTATTATACGCGAACTCCATCAAATACAGATACTGATCCCAACTACCGAAAAAGTCTAACACACAGGCTCGTAGCATATCCTCGAGAATCTGGTTCATCCTCTCAGTCTGACCATCTGTTTGAGGATGAAAAGCGGTACTGAAGTTGCACTCAGTTCCCAACCCCTTCTAGAGCGCTCTCCAGAAGCGAGCAGTGAACCGAGAGTCTTGGTCTGAAATAATCTTCACCGTCACACTATGGTACCGAACGATCTGATCCAAGAACAACTGTGCCCATTTGAGATGAAATGTGCACTCTTAGTCAGCCAATCCACAATAACCCAGATCTGAATAAACCCTTTTGGCGTCCTCGGCAACCCAGAAATAAAGTCCATCGAAATCTCCTCCCATTTCCACTGAGGCACACTCAATGCCTGCAACAAGTCTGTTAATTTCTGTCTGGGAGCCTTCACCTGCTGGCAAATGAGACATCGGCTAACAAACTCTGAAATATCTCGTTTCATACCCATCCACCAGAACGTCTGCTTGAGATCCTGATACATCTTGGTACCCCCTAGGTGCCAAGTAAACGGGGAACTATGAGCCTCGATAAGCAACTCGGCTCGTAGTCTAGCGTTAGCTGGGACACATAACCGACCTCTATACCTCAAACCTCTATTTGGTGCTAGATCAAAATCAAAATCTCCATCCTCCTGAACTCTCTCAATCAATTTTCATCTTAGGATCACTCAGCTGGCCATCAATGATCTTCTGCTTAATCGACGGCTGAACTGTCAACTGGGTTACCCTGGCGGTAACCTCTCCCAACAACACCTAAATACTGGCTCGCTCGAACTCTTTCTGCAAATGGATCTGAGAACTCAACAAAGCTGCGGAGTGCGACGTCTTTCTACTCAGTGTATCAGCCACAACGTTGGCCTTTCTCGGGTGATACAAAATCTCACAGTCGTAGTCCTTGACTAGCTCGAGCCACCTCATTTGTTTCATGTTTAACTCCTTCTGAGTGAAGAAGTACTTAAGGCTCTAGTGATCTGTAAACAGCTGAATGCTCTCACCATACAGGTAGTGCCTCAAAATTTTCAAAGTAAACACAATAGATGCTAGCTCCGTGTCATGGGTCGGGTAGTTTTTCTCATAAGGCTTCAACTGACAGGAAGTATAGGCAATCACCTTACCATGCTGCATCAGGACACAACCTAAACCAAACTTGGAAGCATCACTATACACTACAAAACCACATGTTCCCTCAAGAACTGACAACACTGGGGCAGACGTCAACTTGTGCTTCAACAAGGAAAAGCTCTCGTCACAACTAGCATCCCAAACAAAATCAACACTCTTTCTAGTCAACCTGGTAAATGGTGCTACTTTAGCGGAAAAGCTCTCGACGAACCGTCGGTAGTAACCTGTCAAACCCAGAAAGCTGCAAATCTCTGCGACCGTAGTCAGTCTGGCCCACGAACTCACTGCCTCAATCTTGGAAGAGTCTACTGCAATGCCATCTTTAGAAATAACGTGTCCAAGGAAAGCCACTTACTCTAACAAAAAATCACACTTGGAGAACTTGGCGACAACTGGTTTTCTCTCAAAGCTGTCAAAATTTGTCTCGAGTGCGAAACATGGTCCTCCCTAGTCTTTGAGTAAATCAAAATGTCGTCTATGAACACGATGACGAAGCTGTCCAAGAATGCCTTGAACACCCTGTCCATCATATCCATAAACGCTGCTGGAGCGATGGTCAGCCCGAAAGACATGACCACAAACTCGTAATGACCATACCTCGACCTAAACAAGTTCTTAAGGATGTCAGCATCCCGAATCCTCAACTGATGGTACTCAAATCTCAAATCAATCTTAGAGGACATCGAAGCTCCGTGAAGCTGATCAAATAAGTCGTCTATTTGCGACAAAGGATACTTGTTCTTTACGGTGACTTTATTCAACTCTCGGTAATCTATACAAAGGCTCATCAATCCGTCATTCTTTTTTAAAAACAAAATAGGTGTTCCCCACGGGGACACACTCAAGTGGATGAATCCTCTGTCTAGCATCTCTTGCAGCTGAACTTTCAGTTCTCGTAACTCAACTGGCGCTATACGGTATGGAGCTTTCGAGATAGGGAGAGACCCTGGCTCAAGCTCGATAGAAAAGTCCAATTCTCTCTGCGAAGGCAAACCTGGCAGCTCCTCAGGAAAAACATCTGCGAACTCATGTACTACTGGTACCTGATCAACAGTTAACGAGGTACTGCTTTTACCTAACAATTTTGTCAAAAAGCCCAAGCTCCTCGAGCTAATAAAAGATGGGCTTTTACTGTTGAAATCAACGGCAGACACACACCGCTTTGAACACCGCGAAACTTGAAGCTCTGTTTCTTGGACGGCCTAAACACGACTTCCTTCTAGTGGCAGTCAATCATTGTGTGGTTCTCAGCTAACCAATCCATACCAAGGATAACGTCAAAACTGCTCAAAGGCAGGACTATGAGGGTAGCTACTAAAAGCTCTCCGGATATCTGTATCAGACCACTTCTATCTTTCTCACTAGCTATCATACTTACTCTCGATGGAGTTGCAACACACAGCTCAAACCCTAAAGGTTCGAGTTCCAAATATGCTTGTCTAACAAACGAATCTGATACAAATGAGTGGGTCGAGCCCGAATCAAACAAAATAAAGGCATAGTGGTCTAAGACAAGCAGCGTACCTGCAACTACGGCATCAGTCCGCTCCACCTCCTAGCGAGACGTAGCAAAAATGAGTCCCTACTGCTGAGCCAGCCTGGCAACTGCTCCGGCCTGGGTACAAGCTCTAGGCAAGTGCCCTTCCTTGCCACACTGTAGCAAACTTAGGGTGAAGCTCAACAAATACCATAATGTGACTTGCCATAAGTGTGACACTGAGCCAGCTGCCTGACTGCGCCCTGCTGGCGGTCCTGTTGTCGATACTACGGTCGACGCTGATCTCTACCCTAAAACTAGCCCTGGCGGTGCTGCTGCTAGCCTCCAGCTTGGGAACAACTAGAAGACTCAAACTTCCTCTTCTAACCAGAGTAAGACTGAACAATCTGAACAGATGCATCAGGGGCTTGCACTGGCGGGTACTTAGCATTATAGATAATGGCCAATGCTACAACCCTGGCATACGAATTAGGAGCGAGTACCCAAACATCTTGAAAAACCTCATTCCTCAACCCGCCAACAAACTTCTTTATCTTAAGCTCCTCTCTAGCTATCAACTCTAGAGCGAAGTAGCTATACTCCGAAAACTTTTTCTCATAGCCAGCTACACTGTCTGTTTCCTATTTCAAGTTCGAGAAGGCCTCCACCATCTCCTGCTGGGCCTCTTCACTGATATACTTAGCCCGAAACTCAGTTCTGAAAAACTACCATGTGGCTGGTGGAGTCCCTGCTGGTCTACCTCTATTATCATCATCATCATCATCATCATCACTGTGGGTTAAATCAATTCAATCTTAGGTTTTAAAACACCATGGTTACAACTCTCGTTTCAAAACATTGTTTCTTATTAATATCTTGTTTGGTTAGGTTCAAAACAATTATTTTTAAAAAAATTTAGGGTAATCATGATTTTGGTGACAAAGAAGTTTTAGAAACTCTGGTCTCGATACCATAACACTTACGGAGAGCTTGAAAAATAAAACCAACTCGTACTTAGCTACAACACTAAACACGAACGAAAGTTTGATCCTGCTGGGTCAACCACACTGAAATAGAGATTCACTTACTCGAGCTCTTGAAACATTCCGTGCATTCCCCAAAACAAACTTACTACTATGCAACACAACAAACTAGCTTGGCTCGTAAAATAAATGAGGGCGGTCCTCTGACCTGCACTCTCTAAACTCGAAGCTTGGCAAAGAAGAAGGACTGATATTAACCTTCTACCAAAAGTAGTCAGTGACTGCACGGTTATCAACAAACCACACCATGCCACACATGGCATGGAACTCAAACATGGGTAAAGCAACTGAGCGAAACACTGGTAGCTGGTCTGATACACGTATCCGACAAACTCCCACTTCTAAAACAATAAGAAACAACACAATTATAATGGAACCAATGGTGCAAAACAGTGAACTAATAGAGCAATACGATTATAATGGACCGAAGGGCAATACAATCCTAATTAAATAAAAAGAGCAATACAATCCTAACGAAAAGATAAGACCATACAATCATGGTGAAAACGAATACAACAATACGATCATGATGAAAAAACAACACAGAGCGATACGATCATGCAGAACAAACGGGGTAATATGATCATGATGAACAAATAGAGCAATGCAATTGTAATGAGAACGAATACAACAATACAAACATGATGAACATGTAGAGCAGTATAATCACAATGAAACATGGATATAGTAGTACGATCATGATGAACAACAAAACAATACAATCATGGTGAACAATTAGAGTTATACGATCATGAAGAACAGACAGAACAAAATGATTACGCAATAATTAAGGCAATACGATCAAGGTGACATAAATAGAGCGAACTCAATCATTTACTAAGCATAAGAATAATAGACAATTCAAACAACAAAACATCAACAACGTAGATAATGGATCGTTGCCAACCACATCAATGCATAAAACACAAGGTTAAACCAAACACGAATTAAACATACGAAAAGGGGAAGGATCCTGTAAACACGATAATAGACTCATTGGTCTGAGGAGCAGGCTCAGTTGGAGTGACTGATGCGACTGACGATGCGCGTGATGACTCCCTGTTGGAATACGATAACTCGCAAAGCAATATAAATTGGCCCTCTTTGCCACACCGGTAACACACCTTCACCTTGGGCGGACATGGTCCTTGGTGAACTCTTGAACATCTACGACACTCCGACACATCCTTAAGAAGACTTTGATGACGACCTCGACGAAATCTTTGCCTTCCTTACTGCCTAGGACCCCCCTTCTAGATCGCTTCCTTGACTGGCCAAAATCTCTCTGACGGAACTGGCCTCTTGCACGACCGAGATTCCCCTGACCAAAGTAATTTCTCAACAGGAAGCCCAGGGGTACGACTCGAACCCCTGCCCAGCTGTGCTGCTTGAACTCTCAAATTCCTCAAACTTGCTAGAGACCTGCGTAGTCACATGGTGCATGTTCTAAACAGTAGAGGTGCGAGCTACATGAAATTGAGTATGGACTCCAGACTGAATCCCTGCGACGCTCGGGTCTGATGCGAAAAGAGACTGGCCCACGATCTCCTACGTGAAGGTAGCGACAACGCGATACTCTAACCTCTGAGTGACAAAGTGAGACACCGCCTCAGGTGCGACAGCTGAGGTGAAGCGTGTCTCTACAAACTCTCTCCTGAATCGGTCCCATTAGACCGCAGTATCCCCACTAAGTAACCCTCTCTCGGAAGACATAACAACAAGGAGGTATCTACGCTGAAATCGAACACAAACAAATCCTAATCAAGTAATAGAATAAACATCATCACAACTACAGATGCTTCTTACTTCTACCTTACTTTTCGACATACCTGGCGGGTGCTAGTCTACAAATGATCATGGACACACGGTTTACATCGTAAACCAGTCTACAAAATCTATGACTCTAAGCTCTAATACCAACTATAACGACCTAACTTTCTAAAATACTCTAATGGGGTGTTACAGGCGCATGCATTTTAAAATCTACAAAATCAATTTAATAATCACATGCAGTTTCCAACGAAAACTCGTCAAATCAAGAAACACCACTAATAATTCAAAAAACATACAAAACATGGTTCAGGATCCCGATAGTTCAAAACGAAATACAGTTCAAAAAAGTTTTTAAACATAAGTTCAACACGAAGTAAAATAATGTGGAAAAGATAATAACAACACCATGTTCATGATCGATGCATCTCACAGCCTAGCCACCTTGAAATGGGTCAGTTCCTAAAAATGTAAGGGGTGAGTATATCGAAATATACCAAGTAAGGAGCCCCACTATGGGGTCAAGCATGCAAACAGAAACAAGTTTGAAGATACTACAACTGAAGCTAAGTGCCTCGCACAAGCGTGTCCGACCCATGAGCCAGTCACGAGCAAACAATGTCAAACGACTGTGTACAAGTCGTGAGCAAAGATATAAATAAAAGTTGAAAAATCATCTGACCACTGTCAGGAGAAGACCACGAGCGAAGGAAACACACAAGTTCCCTAAGCCTCGGATCGGGACATGATAGCTCTCAAATATAACATTATTTAGGCTAATATCTTAATATATTCTAAAGGTATGTGTGCATTAATTAAATGAAATTTAGAGTTAGAATAGCATTAAGATAAGAAATTTATATAAATAAGATACATGTATGATTTATGAGCTTAAATATAAAAGGTTAGGGAAATTAGCGCATTTTAGAGTAAAATCTGAATGTTGAATGCTTTTTATACTTAAATGCCAAAGACTCCACGCTATGCTAATTTATTGCTATATCTAAAGGAATTAGAAACATGGTTAGCATCGCATTCAAAGGAGAAGCAAAAGGTCAAAATGCGTATCAGGACGCTTTGGAGGTTGTAGACTACGGGATCTTCCAAACAATATTTGCGAAGGACAAATATCTGCTGCGAAAAAGAATTAATTCGAAGCAATGCAGAAATTAGAGTAATATGGATATGGAAACATTGATGCGAAAACCGCATATCAGAAGCAAAAGCCTCAATAAGGAAAGAATCGGATGACGAGCTAATGCCAACTATCAGATTGCAGAATTGACAAACTGCAATAATCATGGGATTCATGCCTTAATCAACAAAGATGTGATTGACAAAATCAGAGGAAATTTGCAGCAAGAATCAGGGGATAAGCTGCCAAAGATAAATTGTAATAAAAGGCAATAAAAGATATTTCCAAATTTGATCCTTGCCTTCCAAGTCGATTCCTTAGTCCCCAAGCATCTCGAGCCTATAAAAAGGAGAAGGACAAAGAGAGAAAGTGCGCCTGTTTTCGGAGTTCTTCTCATACACTTAGGAGTAGGATTTCGAAGTGA
This sequence comes from Sechiopsis laciniata, assembly GCA_037833695.1. NCBI lineage: Eukaryota > Viridiplantae > Streptophyta > Magnoliopsida > Cucurbitales > Cucurbitaceae > Sechiopsis > Sechiopsis laciniata. The sequence goes on along the minus strand of JBBMKA010075115.1, from coordinate 6,828 downwards.
AGTTCGTGTTCCTATTGACACGGAGTCCTGTTCTTCAAGCAGTCGCCACTATTTACCGCTTTCCAGTTTATCTTTTCTTTGTTTATTTTATGCTTTATTTATTATCAGCACCATTATTTCTTTTCGAACAGGTCTTGCATTTGAGTTAATTCAGTTTTCTTTTGAAATGACTTTCGCTTTATTTTTATTTATTCTTTTTCTGACTATGTCTGGCTATACATTTTAGGCGAAGGTTAAGGGTACGGGTTGTAGAAATCATGTACTAGGAAAAAGGGAGTTGTTAATTGAAGCATGTTGAATGAGGATCTTAATTAAATACTAAATGTTGACCGATCATCCACATGCACTAATAAGTTGTAAATCGGAAGAGGAAATAACCTAAGGTTAGTTTGCATGTTCAGTAGGTTAGTATTAAGTCTTTCGTACTTTAAATTGGAGTTTAGAGATAAACGCGTAACTACTGCATACGCTGCTCCAGTAGATAATTACATTGACTTGCAACGAAAGTTAGGCTTAATGCTAACAAAAGTGGAAGTGGACGTTTGTTAGGCAAAGTATGGCAATTACTACTTACCGCAATTTACCCTATGAAGTGTTAGACGCGTCCCATAACCTTAACCCGAGCCTTACATAGTTAATTTCGCATATTAGTTTTATTTTCGCATTTAGATACAAAATAAAACCAAAATCCCAACACCATTCTTTTTACTTTCTGCACGAATCTTAGATTAATTAACTGATTATAGACATTAATTCCTGCGGAGAACGATAAAATATAAATATTTATCACTTGCAGCACTTTCGACCGCGTATTCTTGCGTGAATGCGATTCCAAAGCATGAAGCTTTATCAATAAAGTCTTATACTTAGAATTTATCATTAGTTTATTTGTACTGCACCGAATAATCGCATCAAGACGAGTCCTATACTGTGTCTGCAGAGACATACACAAATGTCTCGGAGTAGCCTGACCTACGTCAGGGACCCGTCATGTGGTGCTGCGGAGACATACACAACTGTCTCGGGGTAGCCTAACCTACGTTAGGGACCCACCACGATTTCGCTGCGCAACTCCGATAGCATATCCACAAAGACATACATGAATGCCTCGGGGTAGCCTGACCTACGTCAGGGACCTGCCACGCTTCACTGGGCCACTCTGATAATCAGTGGGGCATACACAAATGCCAATAAAGTCACCTAACCCTGTCAGAGAGGACCACGAGTGAGAGAACCACACAGGATCACTAAATCTCGGATCAAGACAATGACACTGGTGTTGTGTTAGCAAGTGCATATTCGAATGCCGATAAAGTCGCCTGATCCTGTTAGGGAGAGCCACAAGTAAGAGAAACTATAGGATCCCTAAACCTCGGATTAGGGGTGCCATCTGCTAACCACGGAGCGCCATCTACTAACCTTTAGCATGTAGGAACCGACCTACCTGCAGACAACATCCCCAAAATGCATGCTGGCTCACCGACATGCATCCTTTCGTGCCATCATCTGTCCTAGTGGTCTCTTCCAGCAGGTGTCGGGGTCAAGCAAGCCATGACCGGCTTCCTCTCTCACGTATTAGGACAGAAAAACTAGTGGAACCATGCACAAAGCATATGAGATTCCACGAGTATAACAAAGAGATATAACTAGCACTAGTCACATGAGGTCCAGCCTAGCTTAGGTGGGTGCAACCGTCAACCCGAGGGTTGGTGCAACTGGCAACGTGCGCTCAACAACCAAGTGACCCATGGATGAGATCTGATCACTTTGGTCTGATGCAAGAGTCAATTCATAGGTTAGTGCAGCCCAACCACATGTCTCGAAGTAAAGAGGATCCATATCCTCGCTCAATTCCTAAGGGCACTAACGAGTCACATCAACAATACAATATTGATCACTCAACATGAGTCCTAAAGTGGAGAGCTAACTGCTCCTCTAGGTGGTTAACACAATAACTGAGCCTAGTTCTCTAATGTCGAACATAATCAAACCAAACTAGGTATAATAATGATAGAACGCTACAAACAAACCATTAGATGAAAGTACAAACAAGCCGAGCATATATTCATGATATCACACATACAACCATTCATAGATGAAACCGAACATGTAATCATTCTAGTATGTGCACAGCCAATCATCTATGAAACAAGCAAGAACAAACATACACATAACCATCCAAGAGCTACCTAGTCCCATCATGGGCATTTTAGTCACGTTACTACATGCATTCTCCTAAGCATTCAATCATAAAAGAGAGTCGAGTAATCAAGTAAATAAAAGATCCCACGAAGACATAAACAAACAGGTACAATTCAAGAGATAGAACTCTCAACATGGGCACAACAGTCAGGACAAAAAGCAGTTCATAAGATTCATTACGATTCTACACTATCATGAGTATAGCTAGTTTAGTCACATAGATTCCAACCACAACAATTATGTAACAAGCCATAAAGCATTCATTTCTCGTAAAACCTAACGAGTAACCATTCACATGCTTTTCAAACCACAAAAGCCTGTTCATAACAGAACTCGTTACCTTCCCCGAAGTCTTGACCGAACCACTAAGTTAAACCACGAGCCAAACGATGAATCCTGAGAATTGCCTAAACGAAGAATCACGGTAAAAGTCAATGAAATAGACAAACGAAGCACAACAGACCAAAATGGAGCTCACCACGCAAGCGGGGACGGAAAATTGAGCTGGCAGCGCGTCGCCAGAAAATGGCGGAGGTGGCGCGTGGCTGGTTGGCAGTGGCACGTCGCCACGAAACCATACGAACTTTACCTTATTTCAAAGATCTCAATGCGCTGAGCATGGATTTGGTCTCGGATCATGAAATGGAGTCCTTTAGTTTCGTCAAACTGCGAACAAATAAGTGGGTTTTCTTAAATCTCTTCGCCAGAATCCATGGAGAAAAGAACTAATTAGGGAAAACGACGATAGAGAAGGCTTACCCAGGCTGTGATAGGTGTGTGGAAAAGAGGCGACGAGAGAACAGGCCTTGCCAAGCTCGTTCTTCACACTACAACTCAACGCCACCCAAAGAATCGACGCAACCAACGGGGAAGGGTCGAACGAACTTCGCGAGGGAACCAGCGATGATGACGATGAAAAACAGCTCCAACTGAGCTGCCAAAAATGCATCGGACACGCTGAGGCGGAACTAGCACTGCCCGAGACGGGGGAGGGGAAGTGAATCGTTGAAATCGGACGACTAAGGGGAGGCCACGTTGACGGCGAGGAGATCGCAACACGTGACGCTGGATGGGATGGACGATGATCGGACGGTGGAGATTGAAAGAGGGCTGGGGCGGCGTCTCGTTGTGCGACACGTGGAGAGAAAAAGCAAGACTTCCTCCTTTGTTGTGCAATACGCGTGAGAAGAGAGAGGATGGGGAAGAAATGGCTGCTGTTGATTAAATGAGGAAAAGGAATTCAACTTTCCATTTTATATAAAAGCCCAATTTCCATTTTAATCATATGAAAACCCTACCCATTAAAGTGCTCTCGAAATTAACCCAAAATAAGTATTTAACACCCATTTTAATTGTTTTTATGTTATGTTTTAATTACTATAAATTCCAATTAAACTTATCAAAAAGTAGCCCATAGTTTAAATCAAATGGAGCATTAAATAACTAAATAATTAATATGAGATTTATTAAAAATATTGAACAAAACACCTAAATATACTTAAAATTAATTTGGGTGTTACACCTCCCTTAAAAGGTCAAAAGTATGTTCATTGAATTTTGAATAAAATATGTTTTTTTTTTTTTTTTTTTAATTTTAAAAAATGCCTTCTTTTGAAGTAAATGCATTTTTTTTTTGTTCAACCTCCATAATATAGTTTTAAAGTTATAATTTAATTTCATTATTTAATAAAATATCATAAATAACTTTTTGTATTTAGTAAATAATTACTCCATTTTTTTTACCCAGCTATTTAACTTATATTTTCATGAAAATATAAAAAAAGGAAAAATCACATCATTAACAGTCAATTGTTTTTTTTTTTTTTATTAACAAATTAATAGTCAATTGTTACCTACTAAATTCCTTAGATACTATATTATTATTTATTTATTTTTGAGAAAACTAATTTATTGTGTTTTATCCAATAATATAGATTTCTTAAAAAATTATAAAGACTAAATTTAATTTTCTCTCAAATTGTAATTTAATTCTATTTTTTAAAGTTCATTCAGCACAAATTTCCTTATTCCTAAAAAGAAACACACAAATTTTCTTCATTGTATAACCAATCTTTCTTCCCCTCAATTTGCAATTTGTTCACATTTTTTACAGTTATGTTTCTTAATGTTACGAAAGTTAATTTTATATATTGCAAATTCTTAAATCATAATCTGTATTTTTTTAATGTTTTTTTTTCTTTTCAATTAATAAGTCGAGGGAATGTCTAAATGCGTACTTAAAAAAAGTACATTTTTAATGTCTAGTTTTGAATAAAGTTTTTATTTGGTCTTATGTTTCAACATCAAACATTTTTATCTCTAACATTTCAATAAAATTTAACTGTAATGATAATGTCATAACAAAATGTTGATTAGGTTAATGAAAATTTCTAATAAATTGATGATATATCTCCAAGAAAACCTCCAAAAAGCCTAAGGATATATGCTTTTGTTCTTCACAAATGGAAGGAGCTCATGTGGATCTACCATGTCAACATCAAAATTGTGACGACCTGAGTTTTATCATGCTATTTTTGGTAATTTTGTCTTTATTGTATTGATCAATGTCGTCGCCCATGACAATGTTATTGATTATCTTCAATCGATGTCACCGATTGGTGTGGGGGTCTTAAGGAGTTTGCTCATTTGGCTTTTATTTTCATAAATATTTGATGGTAAATGTATGAGTTACCACAACCAATTAGCTTCAGGATTATTTTTTATTATTTTCTGTTGCACTAGTGATAGGTCTCCACGTGTATAAATAATCCTTACTGTAGACTAATTGAAGATAAGAATTCACTTTACCTTTTACTTCCTTTTTCATATTTTTCTCTCTCTGCAAGTTCTTCTTCTTGGACGCGCTTTCTCTCTCTCCAAAAGCTTGATAAAGCTTTAAATGGTATCAGAGCCTATCTCGGCTTAACAACCAAACAACAAAGATCCACGGATTCGTCTGGAGAGAAAAGTCTGGAAGAACAAATTGGAGAATTGATGATCGGCTCGTTAAAATTGTCATCGACACCAGGAGAAAGCTCTCCGATTATCAAATTGACGGAATCAAATTACCTAGCTTGGAGATTTTAGATTTTCTTGGTAATCAATGGGTACGGATTAGAGAAAACACGTTAAAGAAAAACCACATATTCCATCAGAATTTCTTGATATCGAAGAAACTCCTTTAGAGGGGTCACAAACATATAATTTCTTTGATTATTAGGTATATAAGATGTCACTAGAATTTTGTTCTTTTTGACAAAAAATTTAGATTAAAAATAAAGATAAAATATAATAAGGAAAACTATAGTTTGAAATTATATTGGTAAGTTTAATTTTAAAAAAACAAAAACAAAACAGTTATTGAAGTCTTAATTTCTATCTACAACATCAATTATAATTTGAGCATTATTTATCCATTATAATTGATATTTCCTACCGAATGGGCTAGTGGCCTAGCTCTTTTATTGTTTGGTGATAATTCATGTAGGAAATTAGAGAATAAGTGACGTTGAAATAATTTTGGGAAGAAATTGGTTGTGCAAAATTAAACTTAATTGGAGAACACATAATCTTATGGATTTTTCATTCAACAATATAGAGCCAAAATAAAATCTTACGTACAAAAACAACCCACATATAAAACTACAAAATAGGTCTTAATCACATTACTTTTAACCGACCTAAAAACTAGAACAACAATACTAATTAATCAAATTATAATTTAAGAAATAAAAATCAGAATTAATAAATCAATAATTAAGGTCAACATTCTCCCTTAATTCTAATTAGGAACAATCTTCACGCCAAGTAGGACCTTTAATTTGATGAAGGCATCGATATTCAATGGCTTAGTGAAAATATCTGCAAGATCTTCTGACCTGCAATATTCCAATTTAATCATGTTCTTTCCAACTTGGTCTCTCAGAAAATGATATCGAATATCAATATGTTTACTTCTTCCATGAAAGACCGAATTCTTTGTCAAATTAATTGTAGAGACATTGTCAACATAAATCTTAATTGAACCTTCAACATTAATGCAAATTTGACTCATGATATTGCTAAGCCTGATTGACATGCACTTGCTGCTGCTACATACTCAGCTTCACAAGTGGATAATGCAACAATTGACTGTTTCTTTGACGACCAGGAGAAAGTAGTCTTTCCGTGCGTAAAACAGTGACCACTTGTGCTTTTCCTCTCTTTTGAATCTCCATCCCAATCACTGAGTATCCAACGATCTCAATCTCCTTAGATGAAGAGTAAAATAGATCAAAGTTGCAGTGCCTTTAATGTAGCTGATAGCGCTAAATAATAGCACTATTTAAGTCTCTAAAACTGCGCTTTTTACGAAAAAATGGGCAAGTAACAACGTGAGAAGGAATTAGCGCAAACAGTCGTTTTATCCGAACATGTATGCTAACAGCATTGCATGACATAATCTTTGCTAAATAACGATCTATAAGATGCAAAATGCATGTATAAGCGCAGAAATAAGCAATTAAGCATAAATCTGCTGACATGTTTTATGTTTGTAGGAGATCGTTGCAAGGAAGGAACGAATAAGTCATCAGAACAGAAAAAGAAGGAGATAATTGGCAATCAAATCACGGAATCAAGGGAACC
>JBBMKA010075104.1:0-15188 GCA_037833695.1 Sechiopsis laciniata | reverse complement strand
CACATAAGAATTCACATATTGACACAAAAATAAAACTTGCAACTGTTAATATAGCCATGATGATTCTAAAAAAAAAATACAGTCATGGTGAGGGAAATCATGGAAGAAATCATGGAAACCCCTTTCCACATAAAAATAAATCAAATTCATAGAACATCCACCATTTTCACCAGCATTCAAAAACAAAAGAGAACAGAGAGGGAAAAGAGACGCATACCTTCACAAAATTTGAACAACAACTAAATTGACTGATTTATGCAACCCCAATCTAAACATCACTGTGGTGTCGTGGTTGAACGAAAATGATGTGGTGGGAACGAAGGAGAGATGAGAGCTAAAACGCTATGGTGGGAACGAAAAGGCTGATCCACTGAGCCAAATGAAGCAATTTTTGTAGAAGAAAAAGTTGATTTTGGAGATTTTTGTAGAAGAGAAGAGTCGATTTTGTAGAAGACAATAGTCGATTGAGTCAATTTTGTTGAAGAGAATAATTGATTTGTAGATTTTGTAGACATTGGCGAGCGAGAATCAAGGGGAGAAGAGAACGGCCGATGAGTCGAAAAAGATGAGCGTGCGTGTTAGTTAGCTAGGGTTTCTTATATTATATATATATATTATTTTTTTTTTAATTTAGACGTAGTTCGGTTCAGTTCGGGTTGAACCCGAACTGAAAACCCCCAACCCGAGAACCGAACTGAAAATTCAGTTCTCCTTAACGCCAACCCAACCCAAACTGAAAAAAAAAAACCAACCCAATCCAACCCTTGTATTTTGGGTTGAGTTTTTCGGGTTCTCGGTTCATTTGTACACCCCTAATCCCAATCCAAAAATTTCAATATTAAATTAACTCAAATTGGAATTAAACATAAAAAATACCGAAGCGGACATGATGGTGTGTTTTCGTATTTGCTAATAAAAACAGGTCAAGCATCAAAGAGATAAATCAAGCACTTATATCTCATATACCAGATTCAAATTCTTCTCCTAATACCCAGCCTGCAAAACCCCCAAAAAATCAAAACAATCCAACATAAATATAAAGATCTTCAAAACCCAAAATTTCCCACTCTTTAACCAAAACATCCACAACATTAAACTCAAATCCACATCAATTAACATTCATATAACAAAACCGTAGTTACAAAACAATACGAACGAACAAAAATCAACGGTGGAGAAAGAAACTTACGGTGGTTACGGCGGCGACAGAATGCAACGGCGGCGGAGAACTTGAGCGGCGCAGTCGGTTTTGAGCGGCGTGGACGAGAGAAGAAGATAAAATGAAGAAGAGGAAAAGGGTAAGAGTCGGGTCTGTTTAAGCAGAATATTAGCTGAAGGTTTTAAAACTGTCGGCTAAACCTTAAAAATTGTCAGCTATAATTTTAAAAAACAAAAAATTCCCTAAAAAAAAACATTTTTGGGGGAAAATGAAATATTGTCCAACGGTTTTTAAAAGCCGTCGAATAAAATTTCTTTTAACCGACGGTTTCGAAACCGTCGGCTAACATGGCTTCTTCAATGGTTTGTGGCTGATGGTAAAAAAACCATCGGCCAATACCGTTTTTCTTGTAGTGGTATGGTTGTAATTCGTTGATTTTATATTTTATAATGTATTAAAATAAAATCTACTTTTACTAATATTCTTCTTGTAGATATCTATATTTGCAAGTACTTTTCAAATAGGGTCTATTTATGAAAAAAGTTCTTTTAAAAATTACTATAATCAAATTATATATTAGTTAAATCAACAATATACTTTATTAATTATGTTAAAAATGGTATATCATCTTTGCAAAAAAAAAAAAAAAAAAAAAAAAGAAGGTATATCAGTACTAGACGAGGGAAAATAATGTGTCATGTTTTCATTTTATTTATTTTATGTGAGAGTTTTAAATATAGCAACCTTTTTTTACTATCCATTGTAACTTAGTTTTAAACATCAACTAAATGATTTATGATAATATATTTTTTTTGGAAAAAACAATCATTAAAAAAGAAACTTCATAGTTAATTATAAAATAACTTTAAAGGTTGGAACCGACAACATAAATAAAGAGTTGATCAACAATATTTAAAGGTTTTCTTTAATTTATCCTTCTATAACCGAAAGATTATATATATATATATATGTATATATATATATATTTATTTATTTATTTATTTATTTATTTTATGAATTAAGTTAGAATGTAGAATCTTGCCACTTATTTTGGAATTACAGGATCCAGTTCTTGACTAGGACAACCAACATGGAAGGGAATAATATATCACTTTTATTATAAAAGAAAGAATAAATTGTGAGCCTATGAAGAAAGAAGGCTTAAAAGGAAGTTGAGAATATACTATAAATAGCCAAAGCCACAACACATTTCATCACAGCTCAAACTCACAAACCCCATTCACAGTAAGCAAAAAAGACCTCCCTTTCTCACAAAAATGGCCTATCGTTCAGTCAACAACCTCCGACTCTCTAGGGACGACATGATGAGAGTCTACCGAGACGAAGCACTCAATTGTCAAGGCCCTATTAAAATCAAGCACATTATCAAAATCTTGGAAATCCTTGGGCCTATCATCCCTCCATTCTTTCGGTCTTCTCATGTCAATGCCAATAACAATGGTAATAGTGGTCGCTATGGCATGGGTTATTCTGGTGAGGAGGAAATGACTTTTCATAGCAGTGGTCGCTATGGCATGGGTAGGTCTCACAATGACATGAGTAGCGACTATAGTGACTTTGGCGGCATGTCGTATGGCAATATGGGTATGAGTCACCACAAGATGGGTCATGCGGATGACTTTGGCGAACGCTCAATTTCAGAGGAGGAATTTGAAAGGTTGCTCGACTTTGCCGAGCAACAAAATGTCAAGATGTACTAATGAATATGTGTGATAAGACTGTCTATGTGCAGTTGAACTCTATCGTTTAACTATTATGCTTTTAAATATCAGTAATAAAATAAAAGGACTAGCTTGCTAGTAGCCTAGTCCTACTTTACTTACTTCGATCTTAAAGTTAAAAATTACTTCTATATTGGGTAGTTAAGACTTTCTTTAATGACTACTTGTGTTTGGTTTTTATCCTACAATAGAGGTTTCAATTATGTTCCTGTGCTTTTGTGCTCTTAAACCATTTCCTTTGGGTGTGTAAGGGCAAGTTTTTTTCATGAAGGATTCCCTTATTTGCAATGAAAGATTTAAGGTTGTTGTTAGGATACTCACCCCATCTTCACTCTAAACCTATTTAGTGTTTAGATGATGTCAATGTAGACAATAACATTTATGAATAGTATTAGAAACATTACATTTGTAGGATAAAGTAAAAGGACAACATAACCTAGAATAGTAGTAAAAACGTTGACCATTTTTCGACAATTCATAGTATAGACCTCATACATCACCGTCTAATAATTGTAGGGATTCGGTTGCAAAAGATTCAGAATAAGAGAAAACTTGTTAGGTTAATTTCCTAACTAAGCAGCCAATATATGCATCATTACAAGCTTAATTTCATAAGAAATGAAAATGTAAAAAAAACTGAATTAAGGACAATAGAACGGGGGTGTCCTAATCTAGGATACCACTGTCGATAAATGATTTTGATGCCGATATGAGATATTTTATAACCCGTCTTTGAGTAAGAGCAAGAGATAGGATATAAACCATTGATGTTAGGTCTATAGTAAAGTGTTTTATTAGTTACTTTGTCCCGTATAAAAAAAAATGTATAGCATAAAAAATAATCGATAGTTGTTATCATTGCATAGTTTGTGAACAAATAGTAAATTTAAAGAGGTATGAAGTATGCATAAAATATTTGAAAGAATGGACGAATGAGACGGGTTGAGAGTATACCAAAACCTTGGTAAATGAACTACAACAATTCTTGGCATAGATAACATACTATCCAAATTAATTTAAAAAAACACGGAGGTATCATGGCGGGCTGTCGTTTTTGTAAAAACACGGAACCTTTGATGTCAGGCAGCATTAGTGATAGGCTCATCTTAAGACTTGAATTATGGGTTGCCCGACATCTATTCTTGGAATTAATGGTGTGAAATTCTAGGTTATTAAGATAAAAATTCTAGGCTATCAAGATAAAAATTTAGACCTATAAATGGATCTTTAATCAAGTCAATAACCTAAAGTTTTATGTAGTTTATGGACTTAGGCTAGGCACCTCATCCTGGTAACACTACTGATACGACTCACTTTGCAAGCGTCATAAATGACCTCATCCAGGTCGTTGATTTGGAGACATCTGGGTGGTGCTATCTATGCAAAGATTTTGAATAAGTCTAGACCAAAAAGGCTTGATCAGTTGAAGTAATATCATTATAAAATAAGATCAATCTTTTATTAGGATGATCGTATGCTGAACTAATTTGAATCTTGCGTGAATAAAAAACTCATGATTGTGAAAGCATCCTTTTTTATGTTCATGGGTGTGAATATAGCCATGAAACTTATTTAATATGCATCATATGTTGGGAATTTTCGTAGTGAGTAGTTGGGAAAAAAATATCAAAAAATACAATTCACTCCCTACCTAGTTGTATGGAAATAGATGAACATTTCTGTTAAGAACTGATTCGAGAGCTTGAACAAAGGGTACTCATTTCTCATTGGCCCGAGAGGATATTAGTTTATGGTTGGTTTGTAAACAACTTGTTCATTTTAAGAGCCAATGGAATTTAAGGGGAAAGATATAATTATAGGGGTAAACGAAATTTTGACCCAACTGGAATTATGAACAACTCGTAAATGATCAATTTGTAGGTAACCGATTATATCCATGGACCTAACTTGCCCTAGAGTGCATAAGAGTGCAATTCATGCCCTTAGTGAAATAAGAATGTTATTAATGATTGGAGATTCAATTCGGGCTATAGTGTTTAATCCAATTAATCTCGTATCGTTGAAGCTTACATTCTGTAGGTCCATGAGATCCCTATGTTAGCTCATAAGAACTATAGATAGAAAGGTAAGGAGAGTTTAGGAATATTAGAGTCTTTCATCTTCTTCGCAAAAGTCTCCCTTGTGGGGTAGACCGTTTTCTTGATCTTCTTCTTCTTCTTTGGTGTCGGCTTAGGAACTTCACTTTTTGTTTCTTCTTCTATAGCTTCCAGTTCCCGATCACTCGTTTGATTGACCTCAACGAACTTTTCGGGCTTTTCTTCCCTCTATTCTCTTTCGCTTGCTAATTCTTCTTCAAGTTTCGTCGCTCCTCTTTTTCTCTGATTTCCTTTCCTATTTCACACCCACTAACCTTATCCTTAGCTTCTTCTTTAGAGTCCTCCATAACCCTTTTTATCTAAATTGTAACTCTATTTCTAGGGCAGCGTCATTTGCGGTCTGCTCCCCATCTTCTCCCTGGGAATTTTTATGTTTCACAGTAGATTCTTTGTTGTGCTAGACCTCTTATTTGGGTCATTCTACTACGACTGCTCCCCTTTCAGGTGCGACAGATGGCTCTTCTGGCTCGTCATCCGAATTGTCAAAGACGATTTTCATTTTTAGCCCTCTCAGTTTAGGTTGCACCTCAGAGTTTAAGGTGCGGGGGCTGCTGCCTGAAAGTTTGACCCTCATAAATTGGGTAGCCATCTTCTTAGCTAGGGATCGTGATGCCATTGTAATTTTAGGGTAAGGGTTTTGGAAAGAAAAGAATCCAGTTTTAAAGGACAGGAAAGTAGGCTTGTTTGTGAGTGCTTTTGGAATTAACAAAGTAAAGTTAAAAAAAAATGTTTCCAAAAGCACCAATTTATAAAACTAAATCGCGTTGCGCAATGACTCGAAGAAATTATCATTATTAATAGCAAAAAATGTGGCTGCACAACAGCTAGAAATATTACCGTTGAGAAGTTATCATTTTACTTAGAACGGCGACTACGAGCATTGTTTCACTTTCAATGCTGGGTACATTTCGTGTCCTTCGCTTTCATAATTATAGCTTTAGCAATTTGTTCAATACTTTCACCAATTCTTAAACAAAATAAAATATAGGAAACAACAATAAAACCTATCTATAACTGAAAAGGAAATAACTTAATAGAAAAGATTAAATCTTTTGAATACTTGGGAGAAAAAGATATAAATACTGACTTACAATGCTCCAAACATCGCATTTCCTAATTCATTTAGGGTCAAATAATGTCCTTTGTCGGATATCCACATTTCACGAAATATGTCACTTATTGGCTACCCATCATGAGTTCTTCGTTCAACAATCCTCCCAATGCTCATCGCATTTCCTTATTCCTTATGAATTACTAATCAGCGAGCACTCTTTCATGTAAATGGGATATTGTAAGGTCTCATCAATATTGAACTGGATCATAGTTAAACTTAAATAGTCTAGCCCTAATAGGTGGTCTTGCTATACCAAGATTTAACTTGATCATTCTAGGGTTAGCATTCACTGTTGTGGCTCTATCCTTATCATCCTGAGAATGGACTAGGTTAGCTTGTAGGTTAATGCGGCCAATGTTCACAGCGTTTAGGTCAGATGGGGCAATGTTGTTTCCTACTAGGTTCTGAGGGTGAAGAAGATCTTGAGATGGGCCCATCCTAGATCTTAATTCTCTTAAACTTCTACGCAACGTTCGCTCTGTATCAGAATCAGTAGGAAACTCCTTGCTTGTGCACTAACCTGCGAAAATTTTGATACGATTAGCCTTTTGAACTATTTAAATTACTCCTAAATCTACATTACTAACAGTATATAAACAAATCGCCAGCAACGACACCAAAAATTTAATGGCGATATTTTGGTGCTATAATATTTCTAATTAAATAACTCTAAATTGATGACACGTGCAATGTCTCACGCATTCGAAGTCGCATTACGCAAGTCTATGCATTCAATGTGCAATCAAGTAATAAGTATATTTATATCGATCTGTACAGGGAATTGATATTTTGAAATTACAAATATTAATTTAAAAGTCAATAGAAAAATAAAGGGAATGTTTAAGTGGGTTTTGGTCCTAATTCTAAACAAAAACAGTAAAGATAATTCATGAAGGTAAGATTCGGGTAAGGGAAATAGGGACAACATTTTTTCAAGGATAAGTTAATGGTAAGAAGAAAGTTCCACACTACACTAGATTTAAGGATCTCTTTCCAAACACACTCATGGAGGCTTGAAACCTAATTCAAGACCTGAGAATTAACTTAGTGATGCATGCGCACTAGTGGTATTATTATCCCTAAGCTCTCCCTAAACAAGTAGGAGTAGAGATGTCCACGCGGCGAAGCAAGGATGAGGAATGTCTTTCTCGTCCTCATCCCCTCCACCAATATCATTCTCCGTACCCGAAAAATTCACCATTTTTTTCTCATTTGTTGTCGTCGATACTAGATCGGAGTGGCTTCTCTCCGGTGAAAACTCCATGGAAAGTGCTTTCAGAATTGTTCTTAGTCGTTAGACTTCTTTAAGCTCTAATGCCATAAAACGAAATTGAAACCCTTGAGAGAATATGAAGAGAATGAAAAAGATTTTCATTGATTGAGAAATGAAAGAGATGAGCCACATAACATAAAGGGGCTCACTTACAATAGCTTGACCTAACTGTCTAACTAATACTTCAACTAATTACATTTATTATAACTAATCATTTAAACTAACAATACAGCATAGCACAAGTGAACAGCTCAGCTTGGACAACTCTGATACATCTTAGCTTCTCCTAATATTAAAACGAAATTGAAACCTTTGGAGAATATGAAAAGGGAATGAGAAAGATTTTCATTGATTGAGAAATGAAAGAGATGAGTCACAGAATATAAAGGAGCTCACTTACAATAGTTTGACCTAACTGTCTAACTAATACTTGAACTAATTACATTTATTCTAACTAATCATTTAAACTAACAATACAGCTCAGCTTGAACAGCTTAGCTACACCTCAGCTTCTCCTAATAGGTAAAGTATTACAACTTCTAATCTACTTTTTTTTTTTGTAGTGGTGAATAGAAAATGAATAATTATTGGACAAATGGCTTAATGTTCTTTGTTTGAAGAGTAGAATTGATAGGAAAACTACAACCAAACTCCCACATTATTAGCTTTTTTTTTTTTTTTAGGAACACACATTATTAGCTAAGAAATGAGAAAATCATATGTATTTTCTAGTTATAAGAGACTTTTTAATATTTAGAGATTAGAGATACATTTTAAGGTTTAGCCAGCTATTAGATATATTTATTATTTTAAGTTTAATTACTTGGATACAATATTCTAACTTCAAGCAGTTAATATTGGATGCTTTTCAAAGTTCCAGAATCAAAGTGTAGATGTCTTAAAATATAAATAAATAAATAAATCATTTAAAACTGTAAAACTAATCATAGAAAGATTATCCAAACAAAATAACCATATGAAGATATAGATGAATTTTCAGTCAAGTTTATTGATTGATTTGTCGATTGTGAGATGAGAATTAATGCGGTTGTCATTTCATAGTATTGCAACTTTTGGAGGTCCTTATCTCTCCAATGCAAATTCCAAATTTTTCAAAAATTTCTTTTTGTTTTTACTTTATTTTTACTTTTTTATATTTCAAATTCTAGAAATTAAAAATCATCGGTAACTTTTTTTTTGTTCGCAACCTTAACTTAGTCAACCTTTCTTGAAGGTTGCTAAGTTAAAGTTTTTAACTACTAAACATGGATAAAGACTCCCTTAACTACTAAATATCTATAAAGACTCTCTTAACTAATAAACACATATACTTGATTGATATCACAAACTTTTTGAAGGTTGCTAAGTTAAAGTCTACACACAAGTAAAACCTTATTTGGAAAAAAAAATAAAATAAATAAAGTCTTTGTAATAAAAGTAAAGTGGAACTATTGCTAGCAGTATGTCAACCCTGAATAAATAAATTTGTGGAAATTTTGTGTCAAAGATAACATCAATTTAAGACATATATTTTATATCATAAATGATATACTAATTTATATTAGTTAAATCAATTATTCATAAAGTATAGGGGACTTTACTGAGTAACAAAACAAAATCTATAAATATCAAAATTTTAGAAAAAAATAAATATAAAAAAATTCATTAAATCACACTAAATTGATAATCAAAAAATTAATAAATTTTAATTAAGTGAAACTAATAACTAGCTTTTTAATCAGAGTGAAACTGAAAATTGATAAATTTTAATCATGTTTGTGGATATGTATCAAGTATTCTTAAAAAATTGATATAATGAAAATAAAAATGTTAAAATTTGTTATCTACCATCAATTTTAAAAAACATATATTAGTTACATCAACAATATACGTTATTAATTATGTAACATGGTATATCAGTACTAAACCGAGGGAAAATAATACTTGTCATGACTTGATTTTATTTTTTATATGACTGATTTTTAAATATAGCAAACTTTTTACCAATCATTATAATTTAAAAATAAACATCAACTAAATAATTCAGTTGTCATCTTCATATTTTTTTAAGAACAACTAAAGATTAAAGGTTGAAATATTTGAAGAAACTTCATAGTTAATTAAGAAAAAAAAAAAGAACAATACCGGCTCCACTACTTGACTAAGATAACAACATAGAAGGGAACAATATATCACTATTATTATAAAAGAAAGAATAAATTGTGAGTCTATGAAAAAAGAAGGCTTAAAAGGTAGAACAGCAGATACTATAAATACCCAAAGCTGCAACAGAATTTCATCACAGTTCAAACTCACAAACCACATTCACATTAAGCAAAAAAAAAAAAAAAACCTACCTTACTCACAAAAATGGCCTGCCATTCAGTCAACAACCTCCGACTCTCCCGGGACGACATGAGGAGAGTATACCGAGAGCAAGATCGCAAACGTAGAGGTGGTGTTAAAATCGGGCACATCATCGAAATCTTGGATATCCTTGTGCCTGTTATTCCTCACTTTTTTGGCCCGTCTGGTGTCAATTCCAATGCCGATGCCTATAACAATTGTAACATGGGCTATTCTGGTGAGGAGGACATGTCTTTCCATAGCAGTGGTCGCTATGGCATGGACAAGTCTCACAATGACATGGGTACTGATAACTTTGACTTCAGCATGGTGTCTGGCAATGCCATTGATGGCGGCCACCGTGGCCATGGCATGTCGTATGGCAATATGGGTATGAGTCACGATGGGACGGCTCGTGCTGATGACTATGTCGATCTCTATATTTCAGAGGAGGACTTTGAAAGGCTGCTCGATTGTGCCGAGCAGCGAAATGTCAGGTTGTATTGATGAATATGTATGATTAAACTGCCTATATGGAGTTTGAACTCTAATGTTTTAAGTTTTAAACTTTTGAATATCGCTAATAAAATAAAAGGACTAACTTGCTAATTCTTCTTTGCTTACTTTGATCTAAAAGTTGAAAAGGACCGCATAAGACTTCCTTTAGTGACTACGCTAAGATTTCTTTGAAAAACTACTTGTCTTTGGTTCTTATCCAACCATAGAGACTTCAATTATGTGCATAGCTTTTGTGTTGTTAAATCATTTTGTTTGGGTGTGTAAAGGCAAGATTTTTCATGAAGGATTTTCATTTATTTGCAAACAAGGATTGAAGATTCTCTATAAATACGTACCGAAGATTACATTAAGCAACTAAAAGTAAAGTTCATGTCAAATTAGTTAGATTAATTTAAATGTATATTCTATTGTGCTGATCTGAAAATTTGATGTCAAACATGGGGATCATAGTGAAACTTCAACTAGAAGGGACGGTCTAAAAAAATATTTTTCTCTTTATTCTTTATAACATATACAATTTATAGATATTCAGGTAATTAAATTATACTATGCCTCAGGTGTTATGGCCCCCAAGATGACCCAGATTCGACACCTCAAGTTGCAATTATTTATCCATTACATTTTGTCTTTTTGTTTTTTTTTAAAAAATCTTTATTCTGTTTATATTTATTATTTATCAACACGTTCCGTCTTTACGTATCGTTTTTTGTATATTTTTTTCTTTTTCGAGATATTTTTTTTTCCCTTTTTCTGTTTTATGTATTTTTTTTATGTACATATCATTCTTTATTTTGTTTTTCTTTTTCTTGAAACAACTTTATTTTGTTTTTCTGTACTTATATTACTTTTCTTTTTTATTTATGATTTTTATAAACAATTTTATTTTTGTTTGAATAAATTGCTTATTTCATTATAGTCCAAAAAATTTTAAAAATCCAATTTTAATTTATAAACTTTGAAATTTATTTTATTTTAGTCTTGTTTTTATGATTAAGAGTCGAGCTTTGCTCTTCTAATACTCGAGCATAGCGGGCACCGTTGATTTATTCCATTTTTGTTATAAACTTTTAAATGTACAATTTTAACCTCTAAACTTTAAAAGTTTGTTTTGTTTCAATCCTCAAACTAAAAATTAAAAAATAAATAAAAATAAAAACTTAAAATTGGTCTATAAATTTTTTATTCTGTTTATTTTTCTTTAAAAAGATAACCATATCTTTTTATAAATTAAAATATATGCTCACATTTTATTGTATTTATAAAATTATTATCATTATAGAATCAATCTTGATTAATATTGACTATAAATTTACTATAGAAACCAATTTTATATTTTTGTTAAGTACAATGAATTAAATTTGCCTTTTAAAAATTTAAGAATTCAAATAAAATAAATACGAAGGTTGAAAGATCAAAAATGAAATTTTACATTTTCGTCCCATATAGTTTATATTGTTTTTTTATTTTACTAATAGAGCTTTTTCCATTCTTTTTTGTTAATATATATCACTTGTTTTTCTTCTTTTTTCCCTTTTGCTATGATTTAAAAATATATAAATTGTTCTTATTTTAAGTTTATAATATTATAATATAAATAATAAATCATATTTACTTAGAATAACTAAGTCTCAATTGCATTTATATTTGGGAAAAAGTAGACATTTATTTTCGGTTTTTATTTTGTTCAATAACCAATTTTGGTTTTTGTTTTTAAAATTTTAAAAATGTTTTTAAAATATTAAAGGAATTCTAAGAACTAAAAAAAGTAGGTCCTGTTTGATGACCATTTCGTTTTTGTTTTTTGTTTTTTGTTTTTCATTTTTCATTTTTTGTATTTTGTTTTAAAAAATAAAAATCGAATATGTTTGATAACTGATTTTAATTTTATGTTTTTTAAAACTAAAAACCAAAAAACAAATTTGATAACTGTTTTTTGTTTTCAAACATCAAATTTTGTTTTGATTTTTTTAATTTTGTACTATTTATTCTTGATTTGTTCATACTTTTTTAAAAACAAAAACAAAACCTGTTTTTAAAATCTACTTTTTTTAGCTTTTAGAATTCTTTTAATATTTTAAAAACATTTTTAAAATTTTAAAAACAAAAACTCTAATTGATTATCAAACAAGCATGTTTTAAAAATATTAAAAACAAAAACAGAAAATAAAAAACAAAATGATTATCGAATAAGGCCGTAGCTTTTAAATAGAAGTTTTTGTTTTTATTTTTAAAAAAAGCATGAAAAAATAAAAAATAAAGAATAAAAACCTAAAAAAATAAAAACAAAATGTGATATTTAAAAATAAAAAACAGTTATCATAACATGTTTTTTGGTTTTTAATTTTTAAAAACATAAAACTAAAATTAGTTATCAAATATATACGGTTTTTATTTTTTAAAACAAAAAATTAAAAACCAAAAATAAAAAACTAGAAACAAAAAAAGAAATAGTTATCAAACAGGACTATAATATGATGGCCCAATAGGTTCAAGTCCTTTTTGATGTACTAACAGAATATACCATTTTCATTCTACAGAAACATAAAGAACGTTTTTTACTTCTTCATCTTTCTGAGTACAACTCTCAAAACGCTGTTCTTACACTGCTACTACAAATCACTCACTCTCTTTGATAGTTTGGTATTACAAGACTATATCTTAAAATATTTATTAATGATATCAAATTAGTTTTAGTATTTTATTAGGGAAGAAAAGTTGATATTATATATTTGATTTATTTGGATTTTTTTTAGATTTACTTGACAAGTTTAAAATCTATTGGACACTCGCGTTTAAAGTTTAAGAATTTATTCAGTATTAAATTAAAAACTTAGAGATTTATTAATGTGATGAGTGGAATACAAGCTTTGACATTTCAAAATAACTTTTCGGCCCCCCATTATAAGTCCCTCGATCCACCCCTAATTGTAACTTTGTAAGCATTTGGGCCAAATATAAATTTTTTTGTTTTAAGACTGTTTGTTTCTAATTCTTATTCTTATGATTGATCTAGTAAATTGAATTTATGTCTTAATTTATTATCAATTACTCCATGTTATACATGATCTAGGTGATACCTTTAAGTGTCCCAATTTATTGTAAATTGTAGTGAGCTATTGGTTTATGTCGATGTGATTGTGGTTTTTCTAAATTACATATATGATGGGCCATAGAAAAAGAAATAAAAAAATTAATTAATTTGTAGTTATTTGGATTAGTTAATTGTAGTTTAATCATTCTTATTAATTTTAATATTATATATTATTTAATTAATTTGTAGTCATGTGTATTTGATTGTATTTGATTGTCACTCTGATATCATATTAGATAGTATGAATATTCATCTCAAAATTAGGTAGTAATGAAAAGAGTAGTCCAACGTTCTTATATATTGTTATCAAATTTTCATTCTTTCCGATGTAGGATTCTAATATACCCCTTCAAGATGGTGTTTTTTTTGTCCTCGTCAATTTTAAATTAAATCTCAATTTTTTTTTTGTTAGACCGAATACTTATTTGAACTTAATGAGTTCTCATACCAAGTTACTGGCAGAAATTTGGGAGAAGTTTCTAACAAGAGAATAACATCGTAATATTTGCTCGGTGATTCAATTGAGGGTGGGAGGCATAATAAATATAGAGTCGTTAGAGAACAGCCAATAAACTCCCACCAAGTGGACCTCAAAACAGAAAGGAATAAGAAATACAAAACGTTACCGTTTATACAAAATACAATATCATTATCGTTGAGCTAAACGACGTCGCCTTAGCATAACACTATCCATTAGCTTTACCATCATGCCAAATTGGAGTCTGGTTACTCTCTCAACTAACAACTTTATATTACTACAAAAAAACAGTATAGTTAACGCTCAGCTTTTTTAAATAGTTGACGTTTATAAAAAAAACGTCAAGTAATATACTTTAAATATGAAAAGCGTCAACTAATATCAAAAGGCGGGATAGGATTTGTAGTTCCATTTTACTTGACGTGTTATGTGTGTTAACTATTATTATACATGTGTTGACATATACAAAACGTCAATTAATACTTATTAAAAATTAAAATATTAAATCTAATTTAAATAATTTTTTTTTTAAAGGATTTCAAAAATAATAATAATAATTAAAAGGGTCGAGTTGTTAAATATTATTATACATGTGTCGAAATTGATTTGTTTGGTGGTGTGAAAATTAATTAAATGATTAAAAGGGTTGAGTTGTTAAATAAAGGAAAGGAAAAAAAAAAAAAAAAAAAAAAGGAAAACCCTCATAGGGCTAGAAAATTAAGAATAGAAAAAAATAAAGCCCATTTTAAGTTGTTAAAAAAAAAGATAATCAAGAATTCCTAAGTTTCTTCTTCTCCTTCCCTGACCTAGCCGGCGCCATCACCTTTGATCTCTGCCGCCGACCTCTGCCTTACCGCCGCCGCAACCAGTCACCTTGTTCGAGCAGCAGTGAGCCATCACAGCAGACGCAAACCCGCACCCACGGTGAGTTCGCCCCGCGCACAGCCATACCAAACCCTGCGAAGACGCGTCGTCTTCTTCGTCTACACCCGCGTCCCTTGCTCCAACGTCGACGCTACCGTCTGCTTAGCCATCAACCGCTGCAGGTCTTTGCAGCCGCCCACCTCCCACCAAGGGTGCATAACCGCGTGCAGGGAACCCCACCAACTGGCGTGACCGCCCTTGTCTCACCTGGTCCGTCCTGCTCGTGCACCCTACAGCCGCGTTGCGTTGTTCCAGCCGTCTCGCTCGAGTTTTGGGTAAGTTTTCCTTGTCGGTCATTCCTTACTGCTATTCTTGATAACCCCAATATTTTTGTGGATGGAATTTAACTGAAGTGTATATCAAATTCCAAGTGTAAACTTAGATTGTAGTATGTGTTTATTGTGTGTAGGATGCTCGGGAGCAAC
>JBBMKA010075083.1:0-15190 GCA_037833695.1 Sechiopsis laciniata | reverse complement strand
GGGCTCTAAACTGAAAGGAAGGTGTACTGATACACTAGCCCGAGGGAGCTCTCCTCCGGGCATCTAATGCACATACGTTCACACCGCATGCTCTTGCAACCCGAATAAATGTAGGCCTACATAAACTATGTCGGTCCAGGTGTGCATGCCTAAAACTTGGAAAGGTGAGCACTGATCCACAGCAGGCGGGAGGCCCTCGGCACCATACTGTGGCAGCCTGAATTACACCCAACGCCTGAAGCTAAAGGTCGTCTCAAGGTAAGCTTACACCAAGGAAAGGACCCGCTCTAGCAGGCCACAAACTAGGCTTATGTCGGGGTGGTAGCTACTCCACACCCGGTGACTGGGGGTTAGGAAACTGTCCTCACAGCCCGACCGGTGGGGACTCATACGTCGGTTCGCTCTCAGTCTCTAGATGATGACAACCTAACAAGATCTAACTACGGAATACCCTAGGGCTAACAGAGTTCAACATCAATAACATTGCACAATATTATACAGCATAACATAATCACAAATAAAACAGTCACCGCAACAATAGTAGTGCAACACAGGGTACATAAATCTACATGCCAGATCCTACCAGACAAGTCATACAATCCTATCCACTAAACAAGTATATTCGCAGGTAGTAAGCAGGTAACCCTAATACGTGCAAACTTCTATCCGCTAGCATGCTTAGAAAACAGTAACACACAACCCATAAACTATCAATGTCAAGCGTAGGGTCCACACAACCTCGACAAGGAAATCCTTACCTGGAAAGCAAGCAGTAAAATACACAAAACTAGGCTCCTTGAGCTGCAGAACACCAATACGAGTAACAACCTAGGCAAAGAAATTAACAAGCACACAATTATCATCTATTAGCTAAGCAATACTAGGTAACCAAAGACACAAGGCTCGGAAAGCCATACCCCTAAACCGAGAAGACAGGCTCTGCAAAAGGCTTCAGCGAAGGCTAAGGCGAAGCTGCTGGCGAACGTCTTGCTTGGGCGAAGGGTTCACTGGAGTGAAGACGAAAGTGGATGTGTCACGGTGGATCGGCTTGGACAAGCGAACGAGTGTGGTCTCGACGGAGGACTTAAGCGAACATCGAAAGGCTGTGCGAAGGCGAACAACGAAGAGCAAAGGCTACCGCGAGACTGCGAACAGCACAAGGTCAACGGATCTTACAACAAGCCACAGAAAACCCACGGAGAGCAAAAATGGTTTCAAGCGAAACGTACCTGAGGCGAACGGCTGCTCGTGAAGACGTTGTGTCGCAGAACGTCTCAGCAAGGGGCGTGCGGAACTAGGCGAGTGAGGAACTGTACGCGATGATGAGCAGAAAACGGCGAAGGATCTTGACCCAATCAAAGCTTCGGCGAAGAAGGGGCTGCTCTGGGAAGGAGTTTTTCGACGAAGGAGAAGGAAATGTGATTTTGGCGATTTGGGAGAAAAGAGAGAAAATGAGAAAAAGGTGAAATTGGAGAAATGGCTGGGTATTTATATGTCTCGGCCAAAGGGAAGGGTTTAACAGGATTGCGACACGTGTCCTCAGGCGGTTCTGGCTTCGAGTCCTGGCGAAGCCACCTTTTTCTTCCTTTTTCTTATTTAATCAAACAAAGGCTCCAAACTTTTCAAATAGCAATGCTAGCCCTGGGGACCTGAAACCGAAATAAAAACTCGAACTCAGCAATTAACAGAACCATCTTGAAACCCTGGTTAATTACGAAACTACCCCTGAAGGTAAAATTACCAAAATGCCCCAAAATGCCCCAAAAGGCTCAAACTGCCCTAACGGCCCAACCGAACAACTGAAAAAAAAATGACTGAACATACCTAGAGAACCGGAATGGAAATCTGGGCCGTTACAACTGTCTTCATCCCTAGTCGAGCTCTTCTCTTCCATTTAAAATTTGAGAATTTCTTAGTAACAGTTTCTTTAGAAGAATCTTCTATTTCCTTGTCAAACTCCTTATTTTTTCTCAGGATATTTTCCATTTTACTCACCTATTTTTCCTTCATATTATTGAGACCTTTTCCATCCAATTTAAAATTCGCTTTTATCATCTCCTTAGTCTTTAAAGAAAACTCATTAACATAAATTTTCCCCAATGGCCCATCCTCCTTCAAATTCATTTTTTCTTGAATTAAAACTTTTTTTCCAACTCCTCCCACTTCCGCTGCAGGAACCATAAAAACATTGCGATTGGACCGCCGCTCAAGATTCGATGGAAAACCGTCGACCGGTTGGCATCTTCCCTCCTCTGAACACCATCACCTTCTTCCTCCTCCCGTCTATTTTGATTTTCTTCTCTGAACTCAGCCCATCGACCTCTTCCTTTACCTCTTCCTCCTTGCCTTGGAAAAATTTGTCTTTCAGCTCTAAAGTAAATAAAGGACTCTCTCAACTCCTCACCAAAAAGGAATGGTAGCCCTTCTCCGATGACCACGAAACTGCACTCCATGGCCGAATGCCCAATCCTTCCGCACCCACGACAAAAAATGGGTAGTTTCTCATAAGAAATTCGAACCCATTTTTCGGGCGCCATTGCCCCACTTTTCAATTTTAACGCTCTTCTCAAAGGAACGCGCACATCTAAAGAAATTTTTAAACTCAGAAATTTCCCCTGTATCTCTGATCTCCTTTAGAATCTCTTCCAATAAATTTGCCTAACATCGATTCAAGCCTCCTAGCATTAATTTCAGTATGACAAGCCAGAGGAACGCCATGGAGACGTATCTAGAAATCCGCAAAACTAAATTCAAGCTCAGAAACTCGTTTATCCCCAGTCATTTGCTCAAACAAAATAACATAATTATCATAAATCCAAGGACTCGAATCAATCACCTTTTCTTTCGCTATCTTGTTCACAAACGAACACATAAAAGTGTTAACCCCCACAGATTCTAGAGATAATTTATGTTCAACATTCCAGATTTTTGGGACTAACTTCTTAAAAACGTCTGGACTAACCTGGATTTCAGAATGAACTTTGTAAGCAACCACGTTATCTAGCTCACTCTCGAAGGCCAAAACATATTTGTCCTCTAACTCGAACACCTCTTGAGCTTCCTGGTCTGCTAACTCTAAATTTTCCATCATCTGGGCAAACTGAACAGCATCCATCCTCTTTATGCCTACTTTCAAATGAACAGTCCAACCAACCACCACCTAATTCTTCCAAAGCTCCTTCCAAAAACAGCCTAGTTTAACCAAGAAAATCAAAGCAACTCTCCCCAGGCTCCCAAAAACTCTCACCAAACCAGAGTCACCACACAATTTCTCTGAAACTCCACACACGCTCAACGACAACCCTCTAGAGAGAAAGAGAGAAATGGAGCCCTCAATTGGATTCCATTTTTATTTATAAAAATTAAGAAAAAGAAATTTTTGTAAATTCTACTTCGTCTTAGTAATTTTTAACTATAAAATCTTAGCAACATGTAGCGAATTATTTTACTTATGAATCAAAAGAGTTGAGGGTATGTTAGTTTCATTATTTGGCGATAATTTAGTTTAAAATTATAATTATGAATTTAATCTTGAAAATTGATATTATTTTTTATAATTTTGAGTGTGCATCATCATGACTATTTTCACAAGATAATTATTTGACTTTTTCATAAGAATCTCTAAAAGTATTATATTTCTTTTCTTTTTTTTTTTTTTTACAGCAAATTAGATGAGTAAATTTGAATTTATAACCTCTTGATCAAAGTGTACATTGAAGTTTTGAATTATTGCTCAAGTTGACTATTATTATATTTCTTTAGTACTTCAAATTATGTTGAATAGACTAATAAACTTAGCTTAACAATATTTAAAAGTAAACTATCATTTTTGTACATAATAGCTTTGTAAACAGTATAAACTAACTCGCAAAACAATTATTAGACATATAGTTAATTTTATTTTACCAAAGGCATATATTCTAATCTGTAGACTTTTGTAATATTCAGTCGCTTGACTTATTGACCTTAAATTTCATGATATTAATGAAATTGTTTTACAGTGGCATATATTTGAATATTTATAAAATTATGAGTAAACAAGCTTACTAGACATAATACCAAAGGTTTAAGTATTTTGTTAAACAGTTTATATAGCTATGGGCCAGAATCAAAATTAAACCTTGTAATTAAGGATATAATTAAGGAATGGGTTGGTTTGAAACTTCCAACTTTGAAGATGTTAACTTTGCACAAAATAGGAGGGAACTTATCAAGCAAAAGACCTCATGCTGTCGCAGCTTTTTTTTGTTGTTATAGATGGAAAGAAAATTAGCTGGTAGAGATATTTATTTATATCTATAAAGAGAGAATTAGAAGATGAAGAAAAAAGAATTGTAATTGGAAGAAATTATATGAATGTTAGGGGCCGCCTTTGATTGCCAATAATAATTGTTGGCAAAAGTAGGACCGAGTCGAGCTCCATCGAGTTTACACCGAGTTCGTTAGACTCCAAATTATCTGTTTTTGTTTTAGGGTTTAGGGTTCTTTACCTAGTTTCAATTTTTTGTTTTTGTTTTTAATTTGTGTTTAGTATTTCATCATTTTTTTCACATTACGTTTTCATTTGACTTTTATTTTAGCTGTCGTTTGTTTTGATTTCTGTTATCTGTTTCATAAAAATGTTATAAAAACTATAAGAAGATTTTAAAACAATTATCTTTAAACAAGTTTTGTTTTTTGTTGCCAATAAGAGCAGTTGTTTAGTGACGTTAGTGTACATCCAATGACCAAGAGATAAAAAAAGTTTTTAAAAAATTTTGTTTTTTGTTTTAGAAAAACGAAAAAAAGACCAATTATCAATCAATATGGTTTTTGCTTTAAAAAAAAAAAGAAAAAAAATATTATTCACCAAATGCACAAAAAAATTATTAATTCATTCGATAACTAAATGTTATATGACTGATAAAAATTGTTGAGGTGTGCAACAATAAAAAAGATAGAGAAACAAAATTCACAATTGACAATGCTTTGTTCTCTCACAAATCAAAGAGAAATCTACTAAGTTTCAAAGATATACGTTGTAATAGATATCACATAGAGACTGATAATAAGAACAATGTAGAATTTCTCTATATTATATCCATTGTCTCAAATGAAAAACGTATATTAGAAAAGCTGCCAGCTTTTACTTCAGGATTATATTATACACACATTGGTGTGCTTAAGACATATGCCACAACGAACCTGAAGTTCATAAATCAAGATATATTCACAATTTTGCATGATCGCTTGGGTCATCCGGGATCAATAATGATGAGAGGAATCATCGATAATTCAAGTGGACATTCAGTAAGAAACTAGCGGGTTCTTCAATCTAATGAATTCTCATGTGACGCTATTAAACCATCACCAGCTAAAGTGGGGATCGAATCACCAACATTTTTAGAACGAATTCAAGGTGATATATGCAGACCTATTAGTCCACCAAGTGGGCCATTTAAATATTTCATGGTCCTTATTGACGCATTAAGTAGATGGTCACATGTGACATTATTATCAAGTCGAAACGTTGCCTTTGCAAGATTATTGGCTCAAATAATCAAACTAAGAGCACAATTTTCTAATTATGCTATTAAAAGCATTCGTCTTGATAATGCTGGTGAATTTACATCCCAAGCATTCAATGACTTTTGTACGTCAATTGGGATAAGTATTGAACACCTAGTAGCTCATGTTCATACACAAAATGGTTTAGCTGAATCATTTATAAAACGTTTACAATTGATTGCTAGATCCTTACTTATGAGAGCAAATATGGGGTCATGCTATATTGCATGCAACGTCACTTATATGCATCAGGCCAGCTGCATACCACAAATACTCCCCAATACAATTGGCTTACGGCCAAGAGCCTACTATTTCCCATTTGCGGATTTTTGGATGTGCAGTATATGTTACAATTGCTCCACCACAGCGTACTAAGATAAGTCCTCAAAGGAGGCTAGGAATATATGTTGGATTTGATTCCCCATCAATTATTAGATATATTGAACCCCTAACGGGTGATATGTTTACTGCAAGATTTGCTGACTGTCACTTTAATGAGACATATTTTCCAACATTAGGGGGAGAAATTTAGAAGTTAGAAAATTTGGAAAAAGAAATTAAATGGAGTGCATCTTTATTGTCTCATTATGATCCCCGCACAAATCAGTGTGAACTAGAAGTTCAAAAAATAATTCATTTGCAAAATATAGCAAATCAAATACCTGATGTATCTACAGATATTAAAAAAGTGACTAAGTCTTATATATCCACAGCAAATGCTCAATCCAAAATCGAAATTCCAACACAGGCAATTGTTACAGCTAATGAGTCTGGAACACGCCAGAAGCATGGTAGGCCTGTAGGGTCAAAAGATAAAAATCCTCGAAGAAGAAAAGTAAGCAATAGTCAAAATGACCCAATTGAAAATGTAGATATTTTAAGAAGATCCCATGATATGACTAATCATGAGAATATCGAAGAGACCCAAGTGAATGAGTATAATAATGAGACCTCGATAAATTATGTCATGACAAGAAAAAGATGGAATAGAGGTAATATAGTTATTGACAACATTTTTGCTTACAATGTTGCTCACAAAATTATTTATGAAAACGAGGATTTTGAACCTAGGTCTATTGAAGAATGTCGGCATAGAAAGGATTGGCTTAAGTGGAAAGAAGCAATCCAAGTTGAATTAAATTCACTTTCAAAACGTGAAGTTTGTGAACCTGTAGTCCGAACACCTGAAGGTTTAACACTGGTTGGATACAAATGGATATTTGTATGTAAAAGAAATGAGAAAAAGGACGTCATAAGATATAAAGCGAGACTTGTTGTACAAGGATTCTCGCAAAGATTTGGTATTGATTATGATGAGACATATTCTCCTGTGGTGGATGTAATAACATTGAGATATCTAATTAGTATGGTTGTATATGAAAAGCTTGACATGCATTTAATGGATGTAGTCACAACATATTTATATGAAAATCCCAAAATGATTAAAAATGCCAGAACCATATACTTCGAATTCTAGAGAATTATATTCGATCAAATTACAAAGATCCTTATATGGATTAAAACAGTTTGGACGAATGTGGTATAATCGTCTGAGTGAATACTTGTTGAAAGAAGGGTACAAAAATAATCCTATTTGTCCATGTGTTTTTATAAAGAAATCACAGTTGGGATTTGTTATTATTGATGTATATGTTGATGATTTGAATATAATTGGGACTCTTGAAGAGCTTTCAAAATTAATAGAATATCTTAAGAAAGAATTTGAGATGAAAGATCTGGGAAAGACAAAGTTTTGTATCGGCTTGCAAATGGAGCATTTAGCAGATGGAATATTTATTCATCAATCAACTTATTTATAAAAGATTTCAAAAAAGTTTTACATGGACAAAGTACACCCATTGGACATTCCATTGGTAGTTCGATCACTTGATGTAAAAAATGACATATTTCATCCTCGGGATGATAATGAAGAACTACTTGGTCTTGAAGTACCATATTTTAGTGCAATAGGTGCACTTATGTATCTTGCTAACAATACACGACCTGATATAACATTTTCAGTAAATTTATTAGCTAGATATAGTTCTTCTACCACAAAAAGACATTGAAACGGAGTTAAACATGTATTTCGTTATCTTCGGGGAACAATTGATATGAGTTTATTTTATTCAAATAAATCGAATTTTGATCTAGTTGGTTGGTTATGCAGATGCAGGATATTTATCTGACCCTCATAAAGCTAGATCTTAAACCGGTTATGTATTCACATGTGGAGGAACTACTAAATCATAGCGATCTGTAAAACAATCTATTACGGCCACCTCTTCAAATCATGCTGAAGTTATTGCCATTCATGAAGCTAGTCGAAAATGTGTATGGTTGAGATCAATGACTCAACATATTCATGGAACATGTGGTTGCCTTGTAACAAAAATTGTCCAACGACATTATACGAAGACAATGCAGCATGTATTGCACAAATCAAAGGAGGATATATTAAAGGAGATAGCACTAAGCATATTTCACCAAAAATTTTCTACACTCATGATCTTGAAGAAAATGGTGACATCACTGTTCAACAAATTTCTTCAAAAGACAACCTAGCCGTCTTATTTACAAAATCATTATCAACTGTAACGTTCGAGAAGTTGGTACACAACATTGGAATACGACGACTAAGAGACCTCAAATGAAGTTTTCATGAGGAGAAGTAAAATGTTGCACTCTTTTTCCCTTAACTAAGATTTTTTTTTTCCCATTGGGTTTTCCTAGCAAGGTTTTTAATGAGGCAGTTGTTAAAGTAAGTAAATAATGTACTCTTTTTCCTCCATAGGGTTTTTCTCATTTGGTTTTTTCTATGAAGGTTTTAACGAGTCATATTTACATACAGTGGATATCTAAGGGGGAGTGTTATGAAATGATAGATATCCATAACATCACAATTCCCCTGAGTTATCAACTCCTCCCATAAATCCTATTAAGTTACATGTTATAAGTTACAACTTTGTATTGTAACATTCACCATAGCAAATCCTATAAATAGGATGGTGTGAAGCATTTAAAAATACAACTCAAAGAGAAATCATTTCTCTATTCTCTCATTTGTTCTTCTTTGTTCTTGTTGTATGCTTGGTTATTTTATAACAAAAAATAACTTTTAAAATTGAGGATAAATATTGAAGTTTAAAAACTTCCTACCAGTTTGATAATTATTTTGTTTTCATTTTGTTGATGAAAATTAGGTCTACAACAATTATTCAAATATATATATATTTATATTTTCTTGTTTTGATATCTATATTTTAGGGAAATAGGTTTGAGGTTTGATTTTTGTTTGATTCCTATGTTTGAAATTGAACACTTTTATTCCTGACATTTTAATAATGTTCATTTTTTGTCCTTAGATTTGGATTCTAGTTTTAGTTTGGTCCCTATATTTCAAAAATAAACACTTTTAGCTTTAACATTTTAATAATTCTCACGTGTGATCTATAGGTTTGGAGTCTAGTTCTAATTTGGTGCATATGTTTCAAAATTAAACATTTTTACTGTCATACTTCAATAATACTTAGTCATGAAGTGTTTTTTCTTGTTTTTTTATATTTATTTTTTAAAAAAATAATAAATTCACATCAAAAAGTAAAATAATCAATTTATCAATATATTAGAATTTAAAACTAGTATAGTCAACAATTTTATATGTATATTTGATCGAATAAAATTAATAAAAATATTTTCTCTTTTTTCTTTCATTTTTAGTACAAGATTTGATAAAAACAGTGTAAATATATATTTTTAATCCTGAGCTTTGGGGTCTAATTTTTATTAAGGTGTTTAGATGTAGAATTGTTTCGTGATTATTTTCAGTGATTAGAAATTGAAGTTTTAGTAATAGCTCGCTTGGATGTGATTATTTGTAGAGGAATTACATCTTTTAAATGTTAGCGGTAAAGTTTTTATTTTTAAAAAATAGGGATTAAACTGAAACTATAGACTCGGGACTAGAAATGAATCCGTTTTTTTTATTGATCATTCTAATTAAAATTAAGCCGTTTTGTTTATTACTATAGACATAATTAAATATATGATAGTAATAATTAAATATATGATAATTTTATTTATTTTTAAGTATATTAAAAATTCTAGAAAGTTGGAGATTCTAATATACTCTCTCTTACATGACATCTAGTATCACCTAATAACTATGGTTACATATTCAAGTCATTTACTGATAAACCACTCAATACACTTTCACTAATAATTTTATTTTTGTTGAAGAAAAAAGTTGTATTATTTTTGGGGCAATTTTGAGATTTTAGTCCTGTCAAATGGAAGGATTCGAACTTATAACTTCAAAATTATAGTCATTTTAATTTTTATAAAATATGTTAAAGTGAACATAGCTCAATTAGTTGCACTAACGATTTTAAGATTAAATTTAACTTTTCCTATTAAAAAAAACTATCTTAGGCAATTTTGTGCTAAAAAAGTACAATCTTAATCTTTATTCTTTTGGACAAGATATTTTTAGAGTTGGATAAGAAAAATTAATTGTAAAAAACTTTTCTATTTCTAGAACTAAGTTCAAAAATTAAATTTAAAGAGAAAAAAAAAAACACGTCAATTACTAACGTAATTGTTTGATTGTAATACAATTCAATTCTATAATTATATGTTTAATTTTAAAAATTAATATTTAACTTTTATTTTATTTGAGAACAATAATATTTGTTTTTAAACGATTTATATGTGAGATATTAAATCTTCAACTTTAAAATGACCAAATAGTACTTACATATTTTAGAAAGTAAAATATGATAATTCAATTATTTTTTTTAATTCAATAATATTTAAATAGGAATGACATTTGAATTTATAACATCGATCATCCACAATAACTCATTTGGCGTATGTTAAATTCAAACGAATCTAATTTATTTATTTATTTTGAAAAAATCTATAACCGTATGACATTGGATTCTCCTATAAGTATCCCATTTTTAAAAAATATTTAATCACTATCCAATTTAAAAGTTAGTAAAGAGATATGAGATGAATTTTCTGGTATTCTTATATCAATGATGTTGGCCCATAATATTGAGTTCATTAAATGCTTGGGAATATAGTAGGAAATTGTGTTATATGACAAAATAGAGCATTCAATATTATATTTGACCAAAATAAAAAATCAATCACTATTGTTACATCTCCCTAACCAATTTTTGTCATTTATCTAAAAAATTCCATGTTTGTGACAATAATTCAAATGCACCATCATGCTTTGTCTGCTTGTTCACAAATTTATATGATTTCTTTTTATAAATCGTTATCTTTTTTTTTAGAAAAATATATCGTTATCTTACTATTGCTAAAATTGTCTATTGCCGATGTTATATATTTCCACGCATAACTCGTTTGTTTAGAGCATCAACAATAAATCAAAGTTATGGAATGGGTCAATCGGCGCATTTGGTTATTTTTTTTGTTTCCTTCTCCAGTATATATACTAAAAAAATAATAATAGTAAGTCAAAATTAACATTATTCAATTTGATATATTAATTGTATTAATGATTATGATATTTTTGGTTTAAATACACTTATTCATTGACTTAACAAAATAAAGAAAGTGTCGAGACTAAAATATCCGTGTACATGACCGTTATGGATTCGAATTTTCCCATCTCCAATTGTTGTAATCTCAAAAAAAATAAATGTTTATTAATGATGCCAACTAAAGTAGATGTTCAACAATATTAGTGTACACCCAATGACTAAAAACCTTGGTTTGAATCTTTCTACCCTTCCCTTAATTGTTGTAATCTCGAAAAAAAAAATTATTAATATATATGTCTTAAAACCATATTAAGAAACTATGATAAGGATTAAAGTTATTTATATATTATTTTAAATTAAATAAAAATTTAAGTGAAGTTTCCAACCTATTAACTTCTTAGTTTTTTTTTTTAATCAAATTAATCTCTTAGTTCTTAAATACACTTATGTTACCAAATCTATTATTCTAAATGATCATAACACTAAAGTTATCCTGCACTAAAAAGAAAATTATTTCCTTTTTTATTTTGCACAAACTGCAAAATTTTCTATTTTTCTCTATTTTGAAATTGACAATTTCATCAATTACGTGCAAGATGTAATCAAACTCCAATTATGATATAAGGCATGAATCCAACACCAATAAAAAAACAATAACATCATTAATTTAGAAGAAATTTAGTCAAATGATCATATCCAAACCATGAGAATAATGATTGTGTAAAAGTTTATTTAAAAAGGAAATTTTGGAAGTTATTGCAGGAAATAATTATTTTTAACAACAAAAATGGAATAATAAACAAAATATCCCCTTTTCATTTATATATATTGAAACAAATCTATGAAATGCTAGTCAAATGTTGAACGAGCCCATCCAATTGACAAAAAAATATTCTCAAATATCTACGGCATATTTCTTTAATTTTTAGAAAATCACTTTTTTAATAACTAATTTTAATTTTCATTCTTTATTTCAAAATTGAATATTTTTATTTTAATATTTTAATAACATTCACTTTAGTTTATTTTAAATTTTGTAAATTTATTTTTATACTTAATTTCTTTTAAAAAATTAAATTCATCTTAAAAAATTAAAATAATAAATTAATTAATATATTGAAATTTAAATTTATTGAAATTGACTATTATTTTAATAAATATTATTTTATGTAACTAACCATTTTATTATTTCAAATATTAAACTAAGTATTATTGAAATATTAAAAATAAAAAGATTTAATAGTCAAATATAAGAGATCAAATTAAATTAGATCTCTAACCTAAAAAATATATTTTTTCCTTAATTTTTCAAAAGAAGTTACTCATCAGAAAAATAATTCACACCCATCAAATTGAAAAGGCATGTAACCACATATCACTTTTCATGACAACTCACTTGCATATACACTTAATAAATATTGGAATTTTTTTAAAATTTTTTTTATTGTATTGCTGAGATTTTGAATATCAACCATTCATCAAAATATGCCAACTTAGTTTCACACTTTCACAGTAATACGGTTTCTTTTCAAACAAATTATTGTAAGACCCTTTTTTAATATAATTAAGATTAAAATATTTGTTTGAAGAAAAGTAAAAAGTCATATGGTCCATTTATTTTAGGCCTTTTTGTTTCATGCACTTTCAAATACCTAACTTAATTTTTATGCACTTTTCTTTTCTAAAAGTATTATCTATTAGTTCCATTTTTTTTAGAAATATGTTCCATGGTATTCTTTATCATAACAACATACTTATTATTAGACCAATTTCAACAAATTTAACTTCAAACTTATTCCCCCAATCTTATTGTATCAAAAAAAAAAAAAAAAGACTTCAAACTTATATCCTAAGAACTAATTTTAAATAATTAAAAGTACATCGATTGAAATTCAACATTTGAAAACCAAATTTATGTTTAATCTACAATGTATATAACTCAACTGGTTTAGTCATTAACTTTTAACTAAAAGGTCAGATCGATCTCAATCTAGAATGAGTTTGCCTCTAAATAATCAAAATGTTATCCATCATGAAGTGACATAGTGGTCAAAGAGAGCCTTCGAATGCATAAGATAATGGGTTCAATCTATGGTGACTATCTATCTAAAAATTAATTTTCTACAATTTTCCTTGTTATTAATCGAGGTGCACAACTCAGACAGTCACGAATATAAAAAAAAATAAAAATGACGCTGCTCACTAAGATCAAATCAAATCTATAAAAATAATAGATCAAACAACATAAATGTGATCTCGTGTGAAGTAAATTTAAATCTTCCCATTTTTCGTTATTGTCAACAAAAAAAAAAAAAAAAAAAAAGAAGAAACCAATCATTACTACAAATCACATAATATAAAAGAGAATTTATTGGAAGAGAAATTCTAGGGTTTTGGGGCTTATTTTTTCTTGATGTTTGAAAATAGAGACAGAAAGAATGGGTCCAAAAGTAGGCACCGTCTTTAATAGACACATGAAAAATTGATAGAGAAGAAAAGAGAATTTGATCACTTTGTTTGGCTCTTTGGCTTTCTTTTAGCTTACACCTTTGACTTCTCATTTCCAACTTTTTGGTTTCATTACTTTTTTCTGTATTATTTTGAGTGTTGTACAATTCTTTTATTTCCAAAAGGAAATCTCCGTTTTTATTTTCACATTTTTATCCTCCGCATATATATATATATATATATATATATATATATATATACATATATGCATATATATATATATACATATATGCATATAATATATGTATATATATATATATGCATATATGTATATATGCATATATGTATATATGTATATATGTATATATGTATCTATATATGTGTATATGTATATATGTATATATGTGTATATATGTATATATGTGTATATATGTATATATGTATATATGTGTATATATGTATATGTGTATTGTGTATATGTATACATATATGTATGTATACATATATGTATGTATGTATATGTACATATATGTATCTATATGTATGTATATGTATGTATGTATATGTATGTATATGTATATATATGTATCTGTATGTATATGTATGTATATGTATGTATGTATATGTATGTATATGTATGTATATGTATATGTATGTATATGTATATATATGTATGATATTTTGTATTTTGTTGACTGTAAAGTTAATTAGCTTTTTTTTAGTATAAGTTGGAGGAAGGAGAATTATAATCTATGGGGGAGTGGAAATGAATGGTAGAAGCAAAATTGTAGATCTATACCAAAACAAAGTGCAAATTTTAGATCTACTCTAAATCAAATCAAATTGAGATGAAAATCAAACAAAAAAAGAAGGATAATGGAGAAGAGAGATAAAGCACACTGTATTTAAGTAGTTCGAGAACGTCCTACTCCACTGTTGTGAATCGATTGAGCTTGATCGATTCACCCATAAATGTCATTGCCAAGATTTGTACAAGGGCTCTCAAAGGTGGCTAAAGTTTCAAAATTCTCTCTCTCTCAAAGAAAAAGGTAACCCAAATGTACTTTATATAAAGCACATGTTTACACAACTCACATGGTTAGTTAACTAACCCCCAATATTAACCCAAGTTACAAGTAACTCACCAAACAGGCTAATGATGTGTAATTCACCTAATAACAAAATACCCTTTTGAAGTACATATCATAAAAACAAATGGCAATCAGAATTCCAGGCAAAACTGGATCATAACTTTGCTCGGCACGAGCAAATCAGAACAGTCTTCAAGACCTCAGAATTCAGAACTTCAGTAGGACGGTGAACTCAATCCACCAATGGCAACCAGAACCTGTCTTTAAAAGAACATCTTCGAAAAATATACATCATAGAACAAATGTTGCCAAGTAGCATGGAATCAAGCAAATGAGGAAATACCCTCAGAACGACATAAGCAGCACAAATTAGAGTCAATATATCCGGAACAAATCAACTCTTCAGAAACAAATTCATTCAGAACCTCAAATGACCCTAAAAATAGCTCGAATAAAAAAACTGAATGCTTAGAACGCTGCACCAAAATACGTCAAATCCATGTAACTACTAAACAAACTAACAAACTGTGCTTCAGAATGGCAAGAAACAGAAGCACAAACAAATACTCCAAATGAACAAAACAAACC
>JBBMKA010075072.1:0-15190 GCA_037833695.1 Sechiopsis laciniata | reverse complement strand
TATGTATGTATGTATATGTATGTATGTATGTATGTATATGTATGTATGTATGTATGTATGTATATGTATGTATGTATGTATATATGTATGTATGTATGTATATATGTATGTATGTATGTATGTATGTATATGCATGTGTGTGTGCGCTTCTGATTTCGTGTAGGGATCTGATAACTCTCAAGCATTGAGAGTAAATGCTATTTTATTGAGAACATTTGAATGATCTTCATGATTATTGAGTTGATTTGAGAGAAAATATGACGAAGGATAGCATTATGATTGCAACTTGTGAAATTCTAAAGTATTCTGAGTAAAAGAGGTTTTTATGATATTTTGTAGCATAATTGCATGAATGTGTGAAGCAGCTAAGTTGATAAGTTTAGACCTCTAATGATTATCGTTATTATTTACAGTTGACAGGTTGTGGTTATGCAAAGGAAAGCTTCAGCAAGACGAGGAGCTGTGGAGTTGAAAGTAGTGCAAGGTGCGTGACTGCGTGTCGAGCATCAAAGGAGGGCGTTAATTACTATGTTATGGCATTTCATCTCGGTTGTTGATTTCTTAGGTGGGAATATCTAATGAGAGTATAAAAGCCGGAGCAAAATTCGAATTTGAGAACTTTTCATTTTTCCAGTGTTTGAATTTTTTAGTTTAGAGCTTTCCAGTTTTTCAATTAAAGAGACAGCTAGGTTTAGAGAGTAGTGTTCTTAGTTTTTCAAGCATTTCAATACCAAGCAGTTTGTAGATTGTAGTAATTTTCGTACAATTTCAGAAGTTTTTATCGATCGAAGTAGCAATAAGAAAGCAGAGCAGTAGATCGGGAATTGGAAACAAATTATTGTTTTGACGAATTGCAACCAGAATCTTTCTTCTCTTTGTTGTTTGATTTCTGTTCTATTGAACGTTGTTTTGAATCAAACTATTGAGAATTTGATTGAGCATTTCTTTGCAATTGAATATGATGAGCATGTACTCTGTTTTAAACCTTGCTGAAGTTTCGATTATGAATATGAGTAACTAAATCTCCAATCAGAGGAATTAGGTAAGTAGGAGTGGAATTGCAATAGCATTAAGTAGGAAGATGTTGAATTATGTATGCATGTTGTGTTAAATCTAAGTAGGAATCGTCCGATTAACCATTTTTGCCTGTTGTGTTTCAATTCAAAGAGGAATGGGATAGAGTGATCTTGCTTGAGCGCACATTACGTTTGTTAAGCTTTTTCTTGCAATTTAGGACTGTATTAGAGATAACGAATCCACTAATGTTGTTGACTCTGATTGTAATTGAATGTTGTAACTCGAGAGAGGCAGTGTAAGAGTAGATCAGGATTTTACTTCTTGCCGGCTAACCTTAATGCTTAAGTAATTTGCTCCGAAAATGCCTAATTCATTACGATCTTGTTAATCGATTAATTCATTTAGTTTTATCTCGTGTGTGATCGTTTTCATTCATAATCTACATTGCACATTTATACTTCCTGTTGCTAGAGCAATTGGTCCAATCGACTGCTTTAGTATTGTATTTTCAATTGTTTTAAACCTGTCACAACAAATTCTATGTTACTATACTCTCATGACTGAGGATAGAATGAACTTTAGCAATAAAACCTGAGGAGATGACCTTTTAGAGTAGTAAAGCTTGCTATAATAGAGACTATGTACACTTGCACAAGTATGCTCAAAAGTTTAGAAGATTAAGTAAATATTTTCCATAACATGTTTTGAGCAGAGTCGGTTAGCTAATCAATCAACAATTTTTTGGCGCCGTTGCTGGGGATTTGTATTGTTTAAATTTCATTTTCGAATCAGCTTAGAGATTTGTGTTTAAAAGTTAAAGCTAATCAACTGAATTGATTATTTGCAGGAGCATTCTCGTGTATGGTCAGAGAAGTCCTTGATTTTGAATTAGATCGAGAACCAGAAAGGACATTACACAGACGAAACAGAGAAAATAGAAGAATGGCCGCACAACATGGAAATATGCCTAATGCTAACATAGGATGTCATATTCCTAATGGACCTAATGTTAATGCAGGAGGTGAAGAGTCTAACATACATGATGAATGACCTGAATGAGCACAAGGAGTTGATGAGCAACAAGCTAACCCGATCCTATGAGAGCTTTGAGAACTTATGCTGCACCAGATGTAGCAGAATTACAGCGAGAAACAATTAGGCTAGATATAACAGCCAGATCATTTAAGTCGAAACCAATAATGTTTTCGATACTGCAAACCATAAGACAATTTCAAGGATTAGCCATCAAGGATCCACACCAACATTTAAAAGCATTTATGAATGTGTATGATTCGTTCAAAATTCCAAACGTTACTCAAGACGAATTGAGATTGAGTTTGTTCGAATTCTCTTTGCGAGATAATGTGAGAGGTTAGTTAAACACTTTGACAAGGGAGGAGACGATAACCTGGAATAATATACCTAAGAAATTCCTACATAAATTATTTCCTCCTACAAAGAACATCAAGATCATAAACAAAATTATGATATTCGAGCAAGCCGAGGATGAATCAATTACTGAGGCATGGGAACATTTTAAGGCATTATTGAAAAGTTATCTGCTTCACAGTATTCCGTTCCGCATACAGTTAGAGCATTTTTATTACGGACTTGATCCAAATGCACAATTAGTAATAGACGCCTCAGTAAACAGAGGCCATACTCACGAAAACTTAAAATCAAGCACATGAGATTTTAGAAAGGATGGCGCAAAATAATTGCCAATGGAAGAATGTTAGAAAGTCATGAAATAAAGCAGTTGGACAGTTAGAATTAGAAGATGCTAGTGCATTGAGTGCACAAATGACCCATATGACGAATATTTTGAAGATAATGAAAATGGGAACAGCTGCAGTGCATAATGTTGTTAGTTCATATGCTGCTGCTAGTGGACAACCTATGGATAAGTTGTGCGTAGTCTATGGTGAAGCACACAGTTATGTGTTTTGCCCTTAGAACACAACATCTGTTTGTTATGTAGGAAATGTGAAAGGCAATAGACAGTATAATGCATACTCGAATACTTACAATGTAGAGTGGAGAAACCATCATAATTTTTTATGGAAAGGGAATGTAGTGAATCCCATTGTGTTAGCATATCAGCAACAAAGGCTAGTCGAAAATTGAAATCCACGAGGATTCAGTGCACCAAAATTTCAGTATAATCAAGGGTACTGATGTTCGATGCGTGACTCGTTCTGAAATAACTACGCAATTTAATGTACTATAAGCTTAACTTAGCATTAAGTGTGGCTTCGAATCACTACCTGCAAGTATACGCGGTCA
The DNA here is from genome assembly GCA_037833695.1 of Sechiopsis laciniata. Classification (NCBI taxonomy): domain Eukaryota; kingdom Viridiplantae; phylum Streptophyta; class Magnoliopsida; order Cucurbitales; family Cucurbitaceae; genus Sechiopsis; species Sechiopsis laciniata. Next base: position 11,887 of record JBBMKA010075072.1, on the reverse strand, counting down.
GCATGCAGCAAGTAATAAGTAAATTATCGATCTCCACAAGGATTGAGGTCTAGAATTATTCTTACTAGATTAAGAGTTGTGCGAATAAATTAAAAGCATGAAATTAATGGTTGATTGGGTTTTTCTTCTAAGACTATAAATAAATAGAAAACTAATGAGCATAGGTGACAAAAGTGGATATAGATGGTGCTAAATATGTAATAATGGTAAATAGATCCCACACTTTCCCGTCTTAATAAGTGTTTTCCACACTTCGTGATTTACAACTAACTCTGCTTCCGCAGCAGTTACTCATACTAAACCTGGGCGACGCGTGCGATAGTAAAGTTATTCCTAACTCCTTATATCATGCAAAAGATGTCACGATGAACCTATCATAACATACTGGACCTGCCTTCAGCTCCCTCTTCTGAGTTTACTGAAGGTTAGTATAGCTAGTCGACGCATAGTTAGAAAATAAATTGCAGTAGTATAAAAACTAAGAACCTACAACAACAACATGAATTCTACATACAAATTATCACCATAGCTCGAAAATAGTGGGGCTATTAGAACCCTTACCGGTCCCAGCAAGGCCATGGGAAAGTGTCTCTCTCGACTTTATCATCACCCATCTCCCCAAAGTGGGGGAGTTTGAAGCCATTCTGGTTATCGTCGATCGATTATCTAAATATGTGACCTTCATTCCCACTCCAAAGATGTGCACGGTCGAGATGACAGCTCAATTATTCTTTAAGAATGTTGTCAAATTATGGGGGATCCCACAAAGCATAGAGAGCGATAGAGATGGGCGCTTCACTGGGTCATTTTGGACCGAATTATTTCGACTGTTAGGTTCCAACTTGAATATCTCATCTAGCTATCACCCACAGACTGATGGGTAGATCGAACGCTTTAACAGTATGCTGGAGGAGTACATGCGACATTTTATTGATGTCAGACAAAAGAATTGGGTCGACATGTTGGACGTGGCGCAATTCAGCTTTAACTGCCAAAAAAGTTATTCAACTGAAAGGACTCCCTTCGAAATCGTATGTGGAAGACAGCCACTCATGCCACATGTCATTAACCACCCATACGTAGGCAACAACCCTCAGGCTTAGAACTTTACGAAGGAATGGAAACAATCGGTAGACATTGCGCATGCCTATTTGGAGAAAGCCTCTAAACGCATGAAAAAGTGGGTAGACAAGAAACGTCGCCCATTAGAATTCCAAACTGGAGATAGAATCCTCATCAAACTAAGACTAGAATAATTTCGCTTTAGAGGAAATCGCGATCAAAGGCTCGTTCGGAAATATGAAGGGTCAGTCGAGGTGATACAAAAAGTCAGGAAGACATCGTACCGAGTGCAACTTCCCTCATGGATGAAGATTCACCCAATGATCCACGTTAGCAGCCTGAAGCCATACCACCTAGACCCAGAGGATAACAATCACAATGAGGTACACAGACCTCCTGTCATGATGAAAGACACCACGACGAAGCAAGTTGAAGAAATCCTTGCAGAAAGAACAAGGCGGACAAGCGGCCCCAGAAGATCTATACAGGAGTTCCTCGTTAAATGGAAGGGACTCCCCAAAGTAAAAATCAGTTGGAAGCGCGCTGAAGATCTGAAGACAGCTGCCGCCCAGATCCAGGAGTTCGAGAATAGTCGGTTGAAGGGGACGTCAACTAATTAAGTGGGGGAGGATGTCACGGTCATGTTTGTCCAAGGCCTGTTACCCATGGCCTTTCATGGCAGCATGCCGCGACACCTCGAGGATGCTTGTCCAAGGCTTGTCGCCCATGGCTGCATGCCCTAGTTATCCCCTCGTCATCATGCTTTTGTGTGCAGGCTAGTCTCTTAGGTTGTTGCTTGTCCCTTGTCTTTTGTGGGGGAGTTGGCTCCTCACCATTTTGATATGCAAGCCTGCCATATCAAAAATGGCCCATAATGCACTATAGGGGGTAGTGAACTCCCACCAGTTGTATGTTAACATAGCTTTGGTCTAAAATCCTATAAACTGCTTGCAGCATACAACCTTTCAAAAATGCTTGCCAAAATATTTCTTCTTCTCTTTTTCTAAAATATTTTCGAAAACTCAGGATTGAAGGTTAGCACAGAGATCGGGTGTGCCACCAGCTCTCTAAAAGTGATTCGGCGCGCTCGTTCGTGTGCTAGAACGAGTGCTTCACGTCCTCGTTGTCGCTTAACGAAGTACGACCGTGATACACAGCAGCCAATGCTTGAGCAGAACCCTGACACTTCTTTCGAATGCCTACTTAAAGCGAGCATCGCTAGAATGGGCGATAACTTTCAAGGCCAGGAAGCTGGCATGAGAAATCTTGAGATAGAAGTGATGCAAGTAGCTAATGAGCTTATGCATAGACCTTTAAACGAACTTCCCGCAAGCAATGAGATATCCAATAGAGATGGGGATGAGCAAGTTTAAGCTATAGAATCGAAATGGGATGAGGTTTTGAGTGAAGAAAAGAAAATGAAGGAAGATCAAAGGTGATGGTAAATTTTGCTGAAGCCAAGGTGATGGAAAATTTCTCTGAAGCCAAATTGATGGAAACTTTCGCTGAAGCCAAATTGATGGAAACTTTCGCTGAAGCCAAATTGATGAAAAGTTTCCTTGAAGTCAAATCGATGAAAATGGAAAATTTCACTGAAGCCAAATCGATGGAAAATTTCGTTGAAGCCAAATCGATGGAAAATTTCGCTGAAGCCAAATCGATGGAAAATTTCGCTGAAGCCAAATCGATGGAAAATTTCGCTGAAGCCAAATCGATGGAAAATTTCGCTGAAGCCAAATCGATGGAAAGTTTCGCTGAAGCTAAATTGATGGAAATTTTCGCTGGAGCATTTGAGGAAGCAAACTCTGATCAAAATCCGATGGAAGTGGAAAAAGAGTTCATAGTTGAAGATTTGGCCCAAGGGCCTGCGAATCGAAAAGAAAAAGGATCCAATGTGGATTTTTCCATGTTTGAAGTTTCTCGACTCTCATGCCCTCAAGAATTAAAAATGAAGGAAGATGATCGGGGGTTCTTTGATAAGTTCTTGGTGGAACGAGTTAAAGCAGATGGAAAAATTAAATAGAAAGACTTGATGATCAATGATATTCAAAGTACAAGTCCTATTTGTCTGCACGAGATCACTAGGAAGGAAGAAAATTCCAAATTATATGAGCAGCGAAGAAGACTTAAGCCAGTTATTAAGGAAGGAGCTAAACCGAAGATCATAATTTGGCCAAAGGCTCGTTGGAAGATTCGAACCTGTGCTGAAAATTTCGCTCGAGCAAAGGTATTAGCAAAGTTTATTTCATAAAAATTACTCCATGCCAGGTTAGTAGAAATAGTAGTTTTGCTTTGCTTAATGCTTTTGTTTGATTTTGAAGTAGTTAAGTAGGAGTTGTATAGTTTTGCTTTGATTTTCTTTCTTTTTTTTTTTTTTTTTTTTTTTTTAGTGAGCGAAAGACTTTTCCCCCAAGAAAGCATGTGGCTTCTATAGCCATTTTGTTAGCAACAATCTCGGAGTTTGCTGAGTGAAGGGGCAGCCAAGAGGAATTTCACTGTTTGATGAATGACTGAGGCTTTTGAAAGCCTACGGTTGTAGCGGATGACGCATGGTTGGCTGACGAGCAAACCGATGTCGATGCAACATCACTGGTGACAGTGAACGTGGGCAATGCTAGAGCGAAATCCAAAGAAGAGGCAACCGAGTTAGAAAATGAAAAAGGGAGTCTCTCTACTAACTTTTAGTTTTTCTGTTTTAGTTTTTGTGTGAATATTTAATTTTATTTTTTTTAGCTAGTTTAGATAGAAAGAAGCTAACAAACTCCATCTTTTTACAAAATTTTGCATGTGCTAAAAAATCCTTGCAATTGAAGTTTGCTTCAGCATAATGCAATGTTTATCATTTTGAGAATTCTAAGGAACATATCTCTTTTTAGCAATTCAAATTTATTTCTTTGTCAAGTTTAATTTATAACTCTTCGATGCTAGCGCAATGTCTTTAAAATGCGAGAGCTAAGTTTTGTGAAGAGCCGCGGCCTACATTCGCAAATTCATTAAGTTTAGAAGTTTTATTTTGAGGCGACTGTTAGCTAGAGTGAACCTAATAAGAGCATAATCCAAGTCTTAAACATTTTGGAAACTTTAAGTTTAAGGGTATGAACGTTTTCATTGGGACAATGAAAAGTTTAAGTTTGGGGGTGGAGTTTGCCCAAGCAAAATTTCAATATGCTTCAAGAGTGGTGCAGCGAAGAAAAAAATTAAGTGGCTAGTAACCATTTCGCTGTAGCAAAAGTAGAGTTATTGCAAACCAAGCCCTAGGAGAAAAATTAAAAAAAAAATTCCAATAACAAAATGCAAGAGCGAAGTGGATCAAAGGCTAGTAGCCCAAGTTTCTGGTGTTTCTCCACTGTCGTTTGCTCTAACATTGCGTACTTATCATTATATGAAACATTTGATGAAAATTAAGCAAGCAATAGTAGGAAACGTAAGTGAGAAATTTCCTGCGAGCTGTAAAAGAAGAGTATTCACTTCGGCAAAAGACAAGATGTACCAATCATGAAGGGAGTGAAAAAGCTTTAAGCGAGTGATTATTTCCTATTAAAGAGTGAAGGTTATCAAAACCAAAGAGTAAAAGTTCTAGGCTAAAAAGAGGTTTGCTTGAGTGGCGTGGCTGGAGCGAAATTGCAAAATGGAGTACTTTGAATTTTAAAGTATTGCTTAGCATGGTCTAGTTATAAAATAGCTTAGCTTAGAAATTTACTTGAATTCTTTGAATTGATTGTTGTTTACTTTAGCGAAATTGATAAGCATTGTTTCGCTGTTGCAAGGTGAGATTGGTAAAAAGCAAAATTTTCCAATTTAAATTTAGTCATTACTCGAGGACGGGCAATGAGGTAAGTTTGGGGGTGTGATAACTCTCAAGAATTGCGAGTTATTGGCTAAGTATAGTAGTATTTCACTGGAAATTTTGCTACATCATAAATGAGTTCACTGATTTATTTCGCTTTAGCATAACTATTTGGGCTAAATGCAAAATCCTATAGTTTTCTGTTTAGAATAATATTTTAGAGGTTTGTTGTAGCAAAAGTGCATGAATGTGTGAATTTCAAGTATGAATTCTATAAACTTAATATTTCGATTTCGCTGCAGCAAACCCAGGGAGCAAAATGCAGAATTGCTAAAAGTTTTGCTTAGGCGAAAGGTGAAGTTGCTAAAAGTTTCGCTTAGGCGAAATGAGATCCAGCGGAGTTGGATGCTTGGAAAATATCTAAAGTTAAAGACGCGTGTCAAAGATCCAACCAAAGACATTAAATCGCAGCCGTTGCTTTCTGTCCACTCTAGCAAAGGTCGTGATCGCGGATCATGGAGCAGAGAGTGTCAGAAGTTGTCCAGAGGGGACATGGCAGATTGTGGAGCAGAGAGTGTCAGAAACTTGTCGCTGAAGCAAAATTCTCCGAAAGAGATCCTCCACTTTTCGTCTTCGTTGAAGCATGTCCTCCATTTTCCAAAGAGATCCTCCACTTTTCTAGAGAGTTCATCGTCTAGCTTCTTTTCTGATCAATTTTCTTGCTGTGTTCTAGTTAACTTAGTCATTTTAGCTTAATTTTCCAGTAGTTTGCAGTTTTACTTTAACATTGTTTACTTAATCGTTTTTACCTTCCATTTCTAGTTGTTCCTAGTTTTGATTTAGCATAGCTTTTGTAAGCAAACGTTGTTATTTTGTTAATTGATGAAGATGAACTTTGTTTATTACCTTGCTTTGAATCTATTTCTCATCATGAGTGGCTAAGTTCATAATCGGTAGGAAGTAGACAAGTAGGAGTATTTTGCTTAAGCAAAGAGGTAGCAAGATGTCAAACTATTTATGCATGCTGTGTTAAACTTGAAATACATTTTGTTTATCTATCCATTTGTATTAACTCTATTTCACTTTCGAGAGAAAAGGAATAGAGCGAACTTGCATGTCATAACATTAGGTTTTGCTAAGTTTACTTGCATTTGAAAATATCATTTAGAGATAAGGTTTGCCTAGTGCTGATTGCTTGGTTTACAAGTTTGTTTGAGTTCGAGAGAACCTGACTAAGTGCTCGAGAAAGCCAAATCTAAGAGCTCGAGAGAGCTTGTGTTAGAGCAAAATTAGTTGTTCGCTTCTTCAAAATTCTCCGAAAAGTCCTAGCCTCCTTCTGATGCCTTTAATCTGGTTAAAGTTAGTTCATCATTCTTAGCATCTTACTTACTTCATAATTTGTGCCTTGCATCTATTTCGCTTTAGCAAAGTTATTTTGCTTTAGCCAAGTTATTTCACTTTAGCCAAGTTGTTTCACTTTAGCAAAGTTATTTCGCTTTAGCAAAGTTATTTCGCTTTAGCTAAGTTATTTTGCTTCAGCCAAGTTATTTCGCTTTAGCTAAGTTATTTCGCTTTAGCTAAGTTATTTCACTTTAGCAAACTTAGTTTAGCTCCATCACAACAAATTTTCCCGGTTACCATGACTCTCTAAACTTCATTTAAGCATGTGTTAATAACTAATCCTTGTGGAGATGACTTTTACTTACATTAAAACTTGCTACAACAAGACTCTGTATACTTTCTCATCCTTGGGAAATCACACATGCAACACACACACTTTGCTTGATTGAGTATAATTTTGCTTGAGCGACATTATTGCTTTCCATGTCACCATTCTCACATCATTATTATTTTCTTAATTTGTGTGTTGGATAAATCAACGAACTATTTCAATGTTGTGGAGACCTTCCAAATTAATTCATCTCTTTCAGTCTCGTAGGTTCAGCATTCTTGAGGATTTATGAAAAGTGTTTCAAATTATTTAATGTAAGGACCCGACCTAAAAATGGTCCTAAACCTGGTCCTTACTCAGCATGCATGTATAAAAGATAAACAAAACAATATAAAGAAGAATTTGCGTATTAAAAACATCCATTTGAAATTCCACGGAACCTGTTTATAAGCATTTAAAACATTCCTGTTCAAAACGTTAAAAGCAACCCCGGGGTCTGATTCAAAATATCCAGAAAACAAAACATTAAAAATATCATATTCAGGTTCCAAATGCAAATCCTACGGACTCCGTGTCCGACTACATGCTGAATCAATTATTAAATAAAATATAAAACAGGCAGAGTGCCGGCGGCTCCCATGATCATGCAGCTCCTCCTCTAGCTGTCCTAGTGCTGTCCCAAGTTACCTGGTGGGAAAACCACAGAAAATAAGGGTGAGTACAAAGGTACTCAGTAAGAATCCCCAACTGGGGCACAGTACGAAACAACACATCATCTAGCAACCAAGCACACAAGCAAACGGTTACCAGCATAAAACCCTGGGACACAATGTCCAACAACTCCTGGGTCTTCGGAAGTCTCTAACTTCCGGCCAAGTGGTCAGCTCAATAACTGACCCTGAACAAAACTCTCGAGGGTCTCTACCCTCGGCCTAAGGGACCGTTCCCAAACAGTTGGTCCTGACCAGCTCTCTAAACTGGTCCTGGGACATCCGGGAGAGTACCCGGTGTCTGGCTCTATACTCAAGAAGGAAGTGGTGTACTTACGAACATTATTCCGAGGGAGCTCTCCGCCCGGTGACTAATGCGTGTGCGCACACACCGCATGCTGCTGTAAACTGCGTAAATGTGGGGGCCTAGGGACATACTACGTCAATCCAGGTACGCATGCCTAAAGACTCGGAAGCGGTGTCACTGATCTACAGTAGTGCGAGACCCTCGGCGCTCAACTGTAGCAGCTTGAAATACCACCGACGCCTGAAGCTAAGAACTGGCCAAGGCAGGCTTACACCGTTGGCAGGGTTCCGCTCTAGTAGGCTACAGACTAGGCTTATGCCGGTATGGTAGCTAACTCCACACGGCTGCTGGGGGTAAGGAATCTATCCTCACAACCCGACTGGTGGGGACACGTACGTTGGTCCACTCTTAGCCTCTAGATGATGATAGCCTAACAAGCTCTATTTAAGATTGCGAACACTGATCCTATCATTCAAACATGCTCAAGAACACATAAACCTAGCATGGTACTATGAGCTTAAAAGCAGAAATCAAGCATGCTGGAAGAACAAACCTAGCATGGCACTAACATGTGAAATAGAAATCAAACATGATAGCAGAACAGATCAACCAAGAAGTTCCTATCCACTAACATGCAAGTAACAGCAAAGCAAACATACAAGATAACAATCAGTGAGTATTTCGCAGGGCTCACACAACCCCGGTAAGAAATTCTTACCTGGAAACTCAAGCAGAAAACATAACAAATAAAAATGTGCTCCTTGAGATGCAGAACCAATAGACCCTAGCAAATAAATAACGAGTATGGCATTAATAAACAGCAACTAAACAACTACGAAACCAAAGGCAAAAAGGCTCGGGAAGCTACCCAACAACGAGGAGGACTCAACCCTCGGCAGACATACAAACGGGCGAGCAAAGGCTGCTGCGAGGACGACTCGGCAAGCTGCTAGACACAAGCTGCTGCGTGCGGGCAGGCGAAGGCACGAAGGGTGAACTGCTGGGCAAACAGGCCGCTCGCGGTGGAGCTGTGGCATGGCACGTCATGGCTAGGGCGAATGTGCGAGGCTGCAACCAGGTGCGAGCGAAGGGCTGTGGTCGAAACGGCTGGTACTTCGCGATGTGTGGAGGCTCAGCAAACGGTGAAGCTACGGGAGCGCATGGACGTGGACGAGATCACGGTAGGATGCGATCGGCTGGGCATTCACGCGAAGCTGCTGGGGCGTACGAGTTCGCGACTGCGCTGGGGCTTGGCGATCGACTGGTACACGACATAGCGGCTGCAAGGGCGAACGGCTGGGATCTCAGGCTGCTGGTTTGGCTAGGTTAGAAACCCCTTGGCTGCAACAAGAACAAGGAGATGCTTGCAAAGGGTCTCGACAAAAGGGGTTAAGGGATTGCAGATTGGTTGCAAGAGAGGGCTAGGGTTGTTCTCGACTAAACAAGACAAAGAGAAAAGGATTTGGGTTTGATCTCGGTAAGAAAAGAGCAAGGTTTTGCTTGGCGATTGGAGAAGAGAGCTTGGAGAAGGGAGTTGGCTATGGATTGCGGCAAAGAGAAGAGAACAGAGAAGGAGAGAGGAAGAATCGTAAAAAGGGAGAAGGAAATCTGCGGCTAAGTTAGGTCTCGGCCAAAAAGAGGAAAAGGAACAGGATGTTGACACGTGTCCCTGGCCACCCGACTTCGAGTCCCAGCATGGACACCTTTTTCTCTTATTTTCTCTTCTTTTTAAACAAGCCTTCCAAAATCAAACCAACAGGGTTCGAGCCCTGGCGGAGACACCTTTTTTCTTCATTTTTCTTAATTAATCAACAAATGCTCCGAACTTCTCCAACAGCATCACCAACCCCAAAAACCTAGAATCAAAGTAAAACCCAAGCTTATCAAATTATAGAACCGCCCCAAAACCCTGGTTAATTACGAGACTACCCCCGAAGGCATAATTACCAAAATGCTTTTAATTTAAAGGCTCAAACTGCCCTAACGGCCCAACCGAGCAACCGAAACAACCAACGAACAAACCTGGGGGACCGGAACGAAAAAATTGGGCCGTTACAATACTCCCTCCTTTTATGACTTTCGTCCCCGAAAGTCCCTAAGACCAAAACATCTCCGAGCAAAAGTACTCAACAACCTCTAGCTCCCAAGTCGCTTCCTCTGCCCTCTGATTTTTCCACTGAACTTAACCAACTCATCTCCCAGCTATGCAAGGTCTTACGATCCCGGCTAAAGTCCATACTCGCCTCTCCTCGAAGCTCAAAGCCTCAGACAGCTCTAACGGCTTAAAAACCACAACCTGTTGAAATAATGACACGAGGACAACATTGTGCAATGCTACCAATGACGGGGCAAAGCCAAACGACAAGCCACAAAACTGATCTGCACAAGGATCACAAAGAGTCCTACAACCTCGGGAACTCAACTTCCCCACTTACCAAACTTAAAACTCTACGCCACGGCACTACTCCCAGAAATACTTGCTGGCCAACCTCAAACTCCAAATCTCTCTGCCGGACATTGGCATAACCCTTCTTCCTACTCTGCGCTGTCATCATACGAGTCCCGATCTTCCGTACTACGTTGCTAGTCATCTGTAATGGCTCAGGCCCCAAAACACTGGACACCTGCAACGCCTACCATACAAGTCTCAACGGATCCATCTGAAACGTCGATCGGTAACTGCCATTGAAGGGAAACTTAACCCAATACGGGCACTGATCCCAACTGCATGGGAAACTAAAACTCCAGCTCGTAACAAAACCTTAAGAATTTGGTTCACCCTCTCTGTCTGACCATCTGTCTAAGGGCGAAAAGCAGTACTGAAGCTGCACTCGGTTCCCAAACCCTTTTGTAGCGCTCTCTAGAAGTGGAAAGTGAACCGAGAGTCACGGTCTGAAACAATCCTCACCGGCACCCCATGGTACCGGACAATCTGATCCAAAACAGCTGTGTCCACTGCTCCACAAGGGATGCAGTGTGCACTCTTAGTCAGCCTGTCTACAACAACCCAGATCTGAGTAAACCCTCTCGGTGTCCTCGGCAACCCAGAAATAAGTCTGTCAAAAACTCTTTCCACTTTCACTGTAGCTCAAACAACGACTGTAACAAACCTACCGGTTCTAACTGGGAGCCTTCACTTGTTGACAAGTGAGACACCGGCTAACCAACTCAGCAAAACTCTTTCCATGTCCATTTACCAGAACGTCTACTTGAGAACCTGATACATCTTGGTACCTCCTGGGTTCCAAGAAAATGGAGAGCTACGTGCCTCTGCAAGTAACTCGGCTCGTGGTCTGGCGTCAGCTAGGACACACCCCAACCTCTAAACCTCAAACCTCCGTCTGGTGCTGGAATAACAAAATCTCCATCCTTCTGATCTCTCTCTCAAACCAACTTTTCCATCTTGGGATCACCAGCTGGCCATCAATGATCCCCTGCTTAAACGACGGCTGAATTGTCAACTAGGTTACCCTGGCGATCACCTCTCCTAACAACACTGCGATACTAGCTCGCTCGAACTCTTTTCACACTGACCTTGAGAACTCCACGAAACTGCGGAGTACGACGTCTTTCCACTCAGTGTATCAGTCACCACATTGGTGTTTCTCGGGTGATACAATATCTCGCAGTCATAGTCCTAAACTATCTCAAGACACCTCATTTGTCTCATGCTTAACTTCCCCTGGTGAAGGGATGTTTAAGGCTCCAGCGATCCGTAAACAACTGAAACCTCCCACCACACGGGTGGTATCTAAAAAATCCTCAATGCAAAGCAACTGTCGACAACTCCAAAACGAGAGTCGGGTAACTTCCTGACAAAGGGCTCCAGCTAACATGAAGCAAACACCAACACCTTACCAAGCTGCATCAAAGTGCAAACCAAACCAACTTGGAAACAATCCTGAACGCTACACAACCACCATTCCCTCCGGAACGGCCGAACTGGCTTACGTCAACCTGTGCTACAATGCAGCAAAACACTTAGTCTAGAGGACTTCCTCCTTTTAAAGCTTAACGTACCACAAAATCATGAGCATCAAACAAGAACATCCTGATCGAGCACTATCGAGCTGCTAAAACACAAACCTTAAACAACGTACCACTAGGGTCAGGTACAACACAGCTAGCAAGGCTCCCTCACAAGTCAAGACTTAGAACCAACACGCCTTGCACAACAACAAACCTTAACTGAAACAAGAGGACGTCCAAAAACCTCAAAAGGTCAACCAACCTTTAACAAGCCAACTAAGCTCTTGAACTAACCATTCACCGCCTGTCGGTAGAACTACCAACACTCGAGCTTAACAGTCACAAACTCCAACTCTTTCAAGGACAAAAGTTGCTATCTA